>JAPQRN010001529.1:132-11975 GCA_037367275.1 Coranthus polyacanthus | reverse complement strand
AGCAGAGGGGGAGGGGCACAGAGAGGCGGAAGTCATTTGAGTGATAGAAATCTGAAGCAGACACACACAGGGCTAAACCTGCACTGAACACACACATATTATACATCGATCTGTTCAGGACAACCTGGACTATCACAATGTGTGTGTTGTACTGATGTAATATGAATGTATCAGCAGTTCGATGGCAAAATGTTAAAAAAAAACAAAAACATGCTAAATACTACATATAGTAGAAAAAGGGACGGATTTCGCTGGGAAAAATGTGAATTTTTTTTTTACTTGTGATGATTAGAATGTTTGTTTGTTTCCCCTCCCTGACGGCCAACACTTATGAGAACAATTTTCAATATCTGTCTTTTTGGTTTTTTTTCATTGTTCTCTATTTTACTTGCATTTATTCATCATGATCATGTCATCATGTCATTTTGAATTTCTGTTTTATTAAATACAGGAAAAACGTAGAATAAAGTAGAAATACTACATGTTGACTTTACACTTTATTGTCCCCCGAGGAAAATTCTTTTTCACAAACTGTACACACACAGTAACACATGATGCATATTAATAACATACTGAGAAAAGTGAATATGGAAAACATAACAGAGTCTGCAGCTGTGGATGGACCTTTATTTAGAGAGATGGCAAAGTAAACATACTGTACACCTTGTAGTCTCTGGAGTATTTCCTGTATCTCTGTACCTGTAGTTACTGGTGTAAGATAAGTCACAGGAGACTTTAAACAACCTTTAAAACTAAACATTTAAGTGTTGTCTGGACTTTGGTTCGTGTTAAGTAAATCTCCTGGAATTAAATGTAGGTCAATGTATGTCCCGTGAACACGTGTTCAGTTTTCAGCTGTAACTGTCTTCTGTCATGGGAACGTGTTTTAAATTGTGAATTTCAAGTGCAGTTTAAATATCTCCTCCCACCTCGCAGCTCCATTGTGTCGCCGCATGTAGGTCGGGTAAATCAGAAGTCGTTGTACAGTAACGGCACGTCAAAATGAACAGTGAACTGACGCCTGGATTAAAATGAAAATCTTAATCCGTCTTTAATCCCTGAAGGAACTCGCTGACGGTGAAACATGAATCCCGACGTCTTGATTAGCGCGTTGTGTTTAAGGCGAGGAGCGTCTACTGATGACAGCAGGGACGCAAAGACAGACAGAAGACCTCGGCCAACAGATAAATGTGTTTACATTCACCACTTTTCATATAATTTAGAATGATTAGTTCAAGAGTGTGAGGGCAGTTTATCTAAACCAACACTTAGACCTGCGAGAAGGATCATCCAACAGGTTAATAAAGGAAGGAGACCGGAGTGGCCAAGGGAAGAAATAACCAAAAATATATACAATAATAAACACTGATGGGAATGGTTGTGTTTGGAGGGATTTGTTCGTAAGTAAACAGAGGAAAACGCTGCAAAAAAAAACTAGACAATTCCTCAAGATAATAAAACCAAACTATTTTGTAAAAGTAATGAAACTGAAATCAAAAACCAAACTGAAAGCCTAAAGACAAGTGAAAATGACAAAACTACTATAAGTGATTAGATTGTGTTACTCAGGATCCAGTTTTTGTTGCTGAGGGGAGGGTGTTAAAGTGTTAATAGTGGAAGAAACACATTAGGTTAAAACCGAATCCCTGCGTTTCTTCTCTGGGTTCGGTGTGGGGTCGCCTCTTCTCCTCTGAAACCTCCTCTAAACAGAGCTGAGTGTTAGGGTCGGATAAACTCTTCTTTTGAAACGTCACCAGGACATAAAATATAACCAATGTCCTCTCACGGAGCTAACGACAGCCAGGCCGCGACCTCCGACCCCGGCGCGCTAAAGGTCGTTACGCTCATGTGAAATTAAGAGCTATTAACGGGGAGGTCGTCGCTAATGAGGACCCCTGTCTGCGTGTCCGAGGAGAGCTCAGTCTGAGGAATGTGGAGTCTGCAGGCGCTCGGGGAGAAGTTAACATCCAGCTCTCGTGACGCAGGATAAGGTGACAGTACATTACACAATACGCTGCATTTTAGGAATTCAGACGGCGGTTAATACAACAGACTTAGCCCAGTCCAAACGGCAGTAAGGACGAATGAAACAACTCAGACTGTCGCCATTCGGACAGACACGTCAAGTTTCAGCTTTAATTCAAGTTGGTCGATATCTATAGAAGGTCTCCTTCATAGTGGGAGACGTAGTCCTGAAGCACAATTTGAGATACTTTTTACAGCTTCATCTTCCTTTGTACAGGAAGATGAAGCTGTACATTGTATGTTTTACTCCACTACATTTGTCCTTTTTATGTATCATAAAAAAACTGCTGGTTGCAATTTTTATTACTTTCGCTGTTGGTTGGTCGATGCGGTATATGCTAAAGGAATTTAAAAACACACCACCTAATTATTTTCGACTGCAAACTGTAAAGGAGTCTGCATCGTGTTACTGTTTATAAAGACAATGTCACAACACAAGGTCTCATTAATATTCCACTAATTACACAAGAAACAAATAAGCCTTAAGTTTATGTTTTCTTGAATTCAAACAAATGTCTGAGGGAAACTTCTGAGCCGGTTCAGTGACGAGTACGGTGTAGGTTCGTCCGTCTCCACCAGAGAGGATCTTTGTCTTCGCTCCAGCTGATCGTAAACAGACCGCGTGTCGCAACCTGCTGTAAATGACGAACGCATTCTGAATGAGCTGCGTCCAAAGAGTCCTCGTGAATCCAGAATAATATCAGCATAAGCCACATGTGTCAGCTGGGAAAATGATCTCAACGGAATATGCAGAATAGTAGTGGAACATTAGAGTGACTGGTCAAATTCAGGTCCAGGGTTGGGTCACAGGGACTACATTTACAAAATATAGACAACTGACTGACATAAAAGTTAAAGAAATATCAGAGGTGATGTCCGGAAGAGGTCATAGTCGTCCTTTAAGTGTATACCACTAGTGCATATAGTGTACAAATGAGTCTAGAATTATTGTGGCTTCGTATTTACTTTCAGTCTTCTTAGTGGAAATAGTGACAGGTGACATACGGACTCAGAACAACGAGCAGATGCAGAAGTGTGAAAGTGGAAAAGGTCTGTTTAAGGCTGATATGTCAACAACGGCGCTGAGACGAAAAAGGCGAGAATGATGCAAAACACGCAGTCATGTGACGCCTTTTCTCATCCTCTCACCCTCGATACAAGGGGAGGAGAAAATGTTCTTGTGATGTTGTTTTAACAGGTTCTAACAAGGTCATTGAATTTCAAATTCTAAAACCATATCAGACAGTCATTCCTAAAAACAGACAAATGAAAACCCCGAACTCTGAGCTTCAGATTTTCTCACCAACACCGTTGAGCCTTCGCAGAACTCATCACAGAACTCCGCTGCTAATTGCACACTTTGAAGAACGACCGGAAACACTACTGGTGGGATGAGTGGGTTTTTTTTGGGAAGCTACAGTTGGGATTTTTCCAGGTGAAGTCATCCCAAAGCTCCCGGGTGTAACTGCAGAGTCTGAAGCCCAAACACAGCGTCTCGCTTCCAAATAGTAAAAAGAATGTAAATGCAAAGATTGAGTTACTGAAAACAAGCAAGCGGCAGGGCACAGGGTTTGGTAAAATAAACCTTCCCTTGGATTTTATTAAGGTTTCTGCTGTGATTTGATTAAATAAATGGTGGATTATGTTCAGCCGAGAGACAAGAGGAAGAGACAAGTCGAGTCACACCTGATTAAAATGTTCCTTTAACAAAGTGAGTTTGTCTCAGTATGTGATTGTGACCAAAGAAAATGAAATGAAACGTAACAGAGCAGTGCTTGAAACATGTCATTGTTTCATTTTATGTTTATCCACTTTATGACACGTTATACTTTTACTTCACAATATTTTAGATGAAATATTGTAATTTGAATCCACTGCATCAATCATTTAAGTCTGCGTCCTGCATCGTCTTACGGCATCACGTAGTCACAGTCGTTTTTTAATCACACACAGGCAGCAAAAACGGTAAAAACAAAGTGAATAAGTTTAAAAGTCAACAATAAAACATGGACCAAAGACAAGAAGTTGAAGTGCAAATGAAGATATTTTATTGCACAGAAGTTTTTTGTAATGCATTTTTAAGTTTTTGCGCTTGCTTGAGGTGGTTCATGCCTTTATTGAACGAGCAGGGGGAAATGGAAACACCTTTTTCACATAAATTCTGAACATTTCACTCACGTGATTGATCAGCTGTTTGCGGCGTCTTCCCAGATAACGTCCCTGCTATGACAGGAAGTGTGGACGAAGGAGGCCGACTTATTCCACAGTGGTGGAAAAAAACCCATTACAGCCATTCTAGGTGGAAAACAGCAACAGAATGCACGACTTCTTCTACTACTGTTTATTAGAGTCATGTGTAACGTCGCCTACAGCGCCCCCTGCTGAACACATGATGCAGCCCAGTTTGCTCCAAATGACTTTATGGAAACACATATAATATGTCTTCTCTGTTTTACAACTTTTCGCAACGTTCGCTTCAAATTCATTTGACAATTTATGGAAACCTGGCCATAGACACACTATGTCCAGAAGTGGATTTTAAGATGAAATTTCAACTAGGAGGTGCATAGTGATGGAGCACAGACAGTAACAAGACACAGTCCCCTTTAGTTTTAGTTTAGACCTCATAGAGATAATAGAAACTGGAAGTTGTAGTCTGTGATTCAGCTCACTAAAGCTGATAAATTAAAGACTTAAATAAAGAAATAAAAGGCTGGACAGAGAGACGGGGAGGGGTGGGGCGGATTATTTCTGACTACAAATATCCACAAACACTACAACAACGTCACGTGGTCGCCTCAGGGCCCATCAACAGAGATGTCAACTGGAACAAACATATTGAGTTGTCGACCAAGGCCTAATGATAAACAAAGACACACACATAGAGTCAGGGTGAGACTTCATCAAACTGGGAATTGATGCTGACAGTGGATGAGCGTCTCGGCTGGTGGTGTGAGCACAGACAACACACTGTTCAAAGACTGATAGGGAACATGGTTTTGCATACTCACTGCTCATATTAGCCGCCGCCTGCTAACACCTCAGCGCAGCAGGCAAATAACACCACTAATGATTTTTGCAAATGCGAGTCGCACAGTCGTTAAATAATGTGTGAGTAATGTGTGCCCCACTTCATGTGTATGCAGCAGATATTGTTTCTTTCACAGGGTGTTTTTGGAAACTGTTTTCGGGATGTGAAAGTTAATGAGATCACGTCATTTGTAATTAATAAGACGGCGACGGTAGTGAAATTTAGAGCTCGATGGTGATGCACGAAGGCTGCAAACTGGACAGAAAAACACTTTAATATTTGATCAGCGTAATGTAACTAAATAGAGCTCAACTCAAAACACTACATTTTTTTGCTATTTTATTCTTTCACTCACCTACATGTAAATCTTTTGCATTTTCAGTTCATTGTACTTTTGTTACAAAGTGCTTTTCTCTTCATAGGAAATTGAGCTCACAGCGTGTTGCATATTAGTAAAACAGAAAAAAGAAATATTATCAGCCTTTGCAAATATATTTGCTATTTTTTCAGGTGAAACTGACCTTTCATGTGTGCGTTTATATTCTCCTGAATTAACACCTTTCAGTTTTGTTGCTTCTCAAGTCTTATTTTCAGGACAAACTCTATCTGAATGTGTGGAGTTCCCCAAGGCTCGGTACATGTGCCACTTTTATTTAACATAAATTACACGCTTCCATCACGACGGCGCATCAGAGCCACTTCATGAAATGTAGTTTTTCGATTGGGAGGACGGGGGTTAATGCTTCGAGGACAAAAAGTCGATGAAAAAGTCAATGAAAGATTTTATAACCAACACTTTTAGACATGGTAGATCAAATGTTTTTTTGTGGTCTCTGTTGTTGTAACCATCACTTTATCTGCTGGTTGTGAATTTAATCTCTTCATGGTCTTGGCGGCAAATGAATTTCCAGACTGGGGATTAATAATGATAATCTAATCTAAATTTATGAGAAAACGCGTCAGACTTCCATAAAGTTAAATTATGCAAATATAAACTCATTTGCAATTATAATTATAGACACAAATCCCTAATCCTAAATCCCCTTCAGCCACATAAGGACAAAACTGAAATAACTGTATGTAACACCAAATATCAAAGATTTGTACTTAACTCGAACGTTTGTGGGAATAAAACAAATGACTAAGATACTTATACACACTAGTATTATTAACGTATTTACATTCTCATATAAAATATTTGGGCAAAGAAAAATCTTTTACTTGAACAACATGATGATAAAAAACAAAACTGGATACTGATGAAGTCAAAAGGGCAAAAAGACCCTGTACGTTAATAATCTCCATATGAGACCAATGAGAGCATTCATTTACCCACTACCGTGTTCTAATGACTAAATTACCCCTCATCTACTGGCAGCACAATAAAAAACATTTTTCCTCCTTTTTGTAACTATTTCCAATCATTATGCAAAATAATGTCAGTGTGGTCTTTAAGGGAAGCGAGAACGTCATATGACTGCAGGGAAATACCCAGGAAAAAACTGGAAGAAAAAAAAAGAAAAGCAGAAAGCACACGAGCTCAAAAATTCCTTCAGGAGCAGAACAAAGGCTTCGGGACTTTCTGTGGGAAGAAAACGCTAAAAACACGTCCCTTTTCACCCAACAGTCAACAAAGTTTACAGTCATTTTATGCGTCAAAGGGAAAATAGTAATGAAATTCAGTGTTTCCCACAGGATTGAATGAGACTATGGTGGGTGGACCTTTTACGACTCTGTTTTTGTAACTTTTTAATGTTTTTTTATTACATTTTTTTATTGAATTGAAATTGAATTCATTTGCAAATCTAACATACATTTAAATAACACACGACATGATAAACTGAACGGTAAAGATGACAAAACAGAACATAGAACAACGGAACGTGGTAAAATGAGTTTCACTAATTTTCAGTTTCACTAATGTCCATAAGTTGCTGATACATAAACTCCGACTACAAACCGAACGCAATCCGAACGCGGTTTAAGTCCGACATCATGACTTTACAGCAGCAGCAAAACACTTTACGCACAGTTCTGTGGGTTGAACTGAACGAACCAAACACTTTTAGTGCTGACAGACTCACAACACAGAGCAACACATATGTGCACTGGTCACACTCATTCCATGCTTATTTCCACATACCTGCACTGCTGTACTGTACATTCACTGGCTGTAACAAGCACCATCATCACTGTGGATCCAAATGGTCTGCTTCAGGTGCATGCCAGTGTTTTTATAAATGCATGATGCATGGACGACTAATGAGCATGAGCTCCAGGTACATCACGCTCCCCTGTGGCTGCAGAGCTGTGTACATGCGTGTTGCCGTGTGCACGTGTAATGAACGACCTCCACCTCATGGCTGTCAGCATATTTTTCTTATTGATAATCCTGCTGTTTCTCCACAGGCAGGTGCATGGGGATTTGGTGCCGGCTTTGTTAAGTCCGTTCCAGTGTTGCTTGCATGCTTCATGGCTGGTAGTATCCTCAGGCTAGCGAGCATATAAACCTGACTGGGTATATGTTTACATTCAATAATCCGCACAGGGCACCCAGCCTTGCACTCACCAACCTTGAACAATTGGTTATTTATTTAAAGTTCCAGTGGAAACATTAATAACAATGAATAAAATGTGAAACTCTGCAGCTCAGTGGAGCCTTTTATGCCTTTTTTCGCTCATACTTTTGTTTTCTTGCACATGTCTGGTCCCCAGTTCTTATGACAACACATAATCAGCTCTAAAAACCCCACTGTGCTGCCAAAACCAAATGTGGACAAAGGTAGAAACCCGTTGTAGAGTGTTTAGCAAATGTCCTGAAAAAAGAATAAATTATAAATAAGTAAAGCAGTTTGTAGATCAGTTTGTTACTTGACACAAACTCTACCACTGATGGAGCAAAAAGATACTGTATGACATCCGTCCACACCAAGGACGATGACTGTAATGATAATTAACAAACTGTAGGCAATAATAATAACACAGACACAAACCTTATATTTAGGGTTATTTTATTCTGAACTACGCTCATTAGTAGGAGAATAGAGAATAGTGAATTTGGAGTATCAGGTTGTGTTAAGTGTAACAAAGGTTTTCTACCTTAAAACACTACACTATATACAATTAAATCCTAATCGCAGGAACATACAGTGTTACCACAATGTTCAATGTTATTTTCAACACTTTGTTCTAGATCATCATCTGAAGTTATTGTCTGGTTTCAGTAACTGCAGGTGTGTGTTTTTCTTTTTCAGCTAAATGTCATTTGTAGAAACTTACAAACGCAACAGGAAGACAATGTTTACACAATAAAAGCTCTGTTAAGCGCTGAATAGATTCTATCCACTGAAACGTAAGATGGCTTTTATTTTGTCGCAGCGAAGGAAGTTTTGCATTTGTGGGAACAGTGCACTGCAGTACTTTTAACATTGACCATTATGACCATTTCTACTTATTAACCAGAGGAAATTAGAAATAAAGGCCTGACTCTGATACAAGCCTCCTTCAAATAAAGGCCTGGTGCCTCCTGCAGCTCAGAGAAATAAAGGCCTGGACGCTATTTGAGGAAATACGGTACAAAACGTTATAAAACAAATAAAACACATCGCTGAACTTGAACAAAAACTGCGAGCCTAACAGTCCCTTCCAGCGTTATTCAGCATGTTTACAAAATCTGTAGGACAACTGAGACATCAACCGCGGTAAACCACACACTCATGTCACTCAATACGACTGCTCATCATACATCTTTGAATAGTTTTTGTACAGAGATGACATCTTAAAGCATATCTGCCATTTAGAAGACAGGGTCGACAGGTATTTCATTTCAGGCATAAGACTTTTCCACTTCCTGTTTTCTCTCTATCACATGATCGCCTGAAGCGCTCCTTAACTTAGGGAGACCCCAAAGGACACAGTGCCATCTTGTGGCTTTTGTGAGAATGTTCCTTTTCCCACTGGGCGACATATAGTTTTGTAATTGGTCTAACTGCCCTGGATGTTGGAGTCCACACCACAACCATAACGACAGTAATCTAATGTAATAGTAATCTGATGAATGATGCAAACACTGACCGCAAATCAGAACACATCTGAATTGACAGGAAGTGAAGTTAGCACTGGACGTAGCTTTTGATGTAGCTTTTATCTTCTTATTAATAAGAATATGAATAAGAATAAGGAAACAGCTGGGCCACAGTGTTGAGCAATTAAGTTAACAAGCAATTAAGTTCAGCAGAGTAGAGCGTCAGCTTTCACACCATGTCGTGGATTATGTTGGACTTAGTGGATCATGTTTTGTGGACCTTATGAGATAACGGCAACATTTTGTGTTGAAATATTTTGTGTAACATGTTATACATATTTTTACAAGCGAAAGTGGATTGACAATCCCGTTTTTTATCTTTTCTGCCTTGTGAGTTTTGTAGATAAAAGTCAAGAAACGTGTCGACTTAAATTTTGCATCTGCACACAGTTTGTCATTAGTTTTTCATTTTGGGGCTTGGACACAGCTGTTGACTGAATGTTGTGGTTCATCTGTGTGGATGCACGCAGCATCATTGTCGTTATAATTATAGTGATCGTTCTCAGTGTGGACGACCATTAGCCCATTTTTCCTCACTTTGGTAAATAATCTTTTTAAATTTGGGGGCCATGTCATGTTTGGGATTATTTTGAATAACTCATAATACAAAAACAGATTCAAACCGACCAAAACATTTTCAAACTATGACTAAAATTAAACTAGCAAACCCACTTTAAAGTTAAAATAAAATAAAAACTAAGGAAAATGTGGACCTACAGTATACAAACCTTGGTTGACAATATCAAATATCCATTTAGGATGGGCCACTATAAATACAGTTAACTGAACTGTAATACTACTGACACAGTTACATCATAGGTCATTTGTTGCATTAATGTTGCTAACACAGTCATTGAAGTCAGTATTTCAGCACTAAAAGTGTTCGGTTTGTCTACAAACCTGCAGAAGTTTGTATAACATGTTTTCATTCCTGAGAGGAATCGACTCGCTACAATAACTCAGTGAGCTGCTGGTGGCTGAAGAGGTCCAACTGTGCAGCTTTTACAGATGATGTGTGGCACACGGTTTTGGAAAATGTGGGCATTTGTAGACAATGTGGACAAAACGCCGACTCCAAAGGGCCCTGGCTGTAGGGGAGGGGGGCTTGCAATCTGCAACTCCACCACTAGAGGTCATAAATTAGCACACACTAAACCTTTAATAAAATAATATGTATATTTTGTTGCCTTGTTGTTGTTACAGCACATTTTCCACAGGTGGTCTCTTTCTCACAGCTTCAGGATGAAAACTGTCACAGCTTTGAGCCTATTGCAAACTCTCAACGCTTTAGGCTCAAATATTATATAAAAATAAAAACTCAAAGTGAAAAAAAAACTGAGCAAATTTAGCGTAACTTCATCTGGATACTTTGGCAGTTTGTACTGAAATGAACCTCTTTTGCTGTGAAACGTTCACTGTCATCAGATGCTCAAATACACTGCTCACCATGTTACACAAACACACATAGATGCTGATAGATAGAGAAATGTAGACGAATGTCCACAGTCTGCGGTTCAGAAGTATGTCCTTCACTGTCCTTTTGTACCATGAGATCCTGTTGTTCTTCCACCTTGTGTAACATTATGAGTTCTGTGAAGCCCTATTCAGTTTCCAATCTCTGCCAAGATAAACTCTTATACACAGTTATTGGTGGCTGAAGTGATTCTGATCATCATAATATTATGTTCTCTGAGGGAAAACAAAGGGAATTTGATCTTTCATTTTGGTCTTAAAGTTTTATTATTTATTATTATCAGAGGTTTTTATTCATTTTTAGGAGCACTGACTGTTAAAACACATGCTGTGTCCTGAAAGGGATAGGTCGTTCAGGGAATACTGACTTTGTCCTCTTTACTCATTGACTACAGTCTCCTGGATGCCTTACTAATGTCTCTTATTTGAGTGTTAGTTTAGAAATTAATTCAATTATCTACAAGATTAGCAACAGTTTTGCTGAAAAAACACACATTTCTCCAAGGAGCTATCACTTGAAGGACAGTCTGGAAGTCAGAATCACAAATTAAAAGAAATGTTATGTTTAGTTTAATACTGTTGTAAAGTCGATACTGACGCCACAGCCATCGTGAGCTTACGATGAGATATTTAACCGCTTAAGATGCAGACACTGATCAGATCTAAAAAAAAAAACAATCAGCAGCTTATTTTCAGAACAAACTGCAAACAACTGTCAGTTTACGTCCATGTTTGATTTTGGTGCAAGTACTGGCGACGGTTGACAGTTGTGGTGTGATACTTAATTTACATGTCACATGACCGGTGTCACATGTCAGTTTAAAGAGCTCGTCTTCGCTGTACTTCCATGTCCTCATGAAGACTCTCTGGAGTTGAAACACATTGACTTATCCATCATATAATAAAGTATTTTTATTTTTAACAGTCAGTACTTTGTCCAACTTACTATGAGTAAATCATGGAGCATTTTTATATAACTTTCATGTTCAGTTTCACATTAATTATAGGGATGGGTCACGATTTTAATATTTGAACATTCATATATTATAACAACACAGTCTATCTAACTATCGTCCAGTCTCTTCTATATATTTTGCCTTGTCTGCCACAGTCCACTCAGTCCACAGTCCACTCAGTCCACAGTCCACTCAGGCCACAGTCCACTCAGTCCACAGTCCACTCAGGCCACAGTCCACTCAGTCCACAGTCCACTCAGGCCACAGTCCACTC
>JAPQRN010001528.1:0-11980 GCA_037367275.1 Coranthus polyacanthus | reverse complement strand
GTAGAAACCTCAGGAAGAGCCACAGAGGAGGGATCCCTCTTCCAGGACGGACAGACAGTGCAATAGGTGTTGTGTGTTCAGACAATGGTAAACAGTGGAAACACTCAGCATGACACAACATTCACACATGATGACAGGATGATAGAGAAAGAACAACAAACTATGCTTGTATGTAAACTAGGACAAAGCATTATTAGATGATAACTATGTGTGTGTTTCCACCCAGCTGCTTTTATTTTCAATTTCCATATAAATGTACAACTTTACAGCAGAAATAAAAAAAATATTTCCAGCCTCGTACAAAAAATGTCTTTGGTCTCTATTGCTGATATCCCCATTCATAACAACTGTGTGGGTGTGAATTTCTGTAGAACTCACCTGCTTAAATTATATTGAGACTGAAAGTTATGCATTATTTACGGGTGCATGGCCACAGTGAGTGACAGATGAGTGCTGTCTGTGTCTGCTGTGTGAGTTTTGATCATAGACAATATATAAAATGGATGTCCAAAACAAACGCTATAGCTCATAAATCCCACCTCCTCCATGTTATTCTATGGGACTTTGGCCACAGTAAAAAGTAGTATATATAAAGTATATGACAAATACATTTTCCAAAAAAGTGATTTCTGACTTTTTAGGTAGATTTCATCAAGTAGAGTTGTGTTGATCAGTTTGTTTTTAATGAGTTATTGATGTTATAAAAATGGGTGATTGACAGTTGTAATGACATACCACTGTAATCAATCTCCTCTGTCCAAACTCTGGCTCCAGATACAGAGGCGAAGTCCCGCCCCTTCCGGTGTGCCCCATGGGACATAACTTCAGAAAAAATATGAATGGCGGTCAATAGAGAGAGACAAATAATGTTTTGACCTTGTTTGAATTCTGCTATCAACTACACATATGATGTTAATTCAAAAGATAATTTAGAGTCAAGGAAGTCGCCGTTTGTTGTACAGATAGTAAAGCAACATCTAGTTTAGTGTGAAAGGTCTCAGTGGACTGCATCTCTCGTCTCATGTGATGCACGTCACCAAAATGGCTGTTACCTTGATATAGTTCACCTTGTTCTTTGAGAGGGAGGTGAGAAAGTATTAAAAGATGTGAAAATCACCACAAGTCTGGTCATGTTGAAGCTGCAGAGACGTCTTCAGCAGCTCTGAGCAGCTTGTGGAGGAGAAAGTTAGGATGATGTTACATCCACAACTTTCAGGTGTGTAGTCTTTCTATTTACGTATTTTCACAGTCTTATACTTCAACAGTTTTTTTGACTTGTAAAATTATCTTTGAAACTGACAAACATCATATGTGTAAATGATGACATGAATCAAAAAATTACTTGCCTCTCACCATTGACTGTAATTACATTTTTTTGGAAGTTAGGTCCCATGGGGAGCAACCGGAAGGGGTGGGACTTCACCTCTCTATTGCATCAAACAGACAACATGGCAGCTCTCGTGACTGTGGGAGTTTGGCTCCATTTTAACACATTGAGGAGGAAACAACATCACAATGTCCATTTTTTATACAGTCTGTGGTTTTGACTGCTCAGCTCGAATTTTGAAGCTTTGTCCATTGAATTAAAAACATTTTTTCCTGCCCACAGCCCATAGTTGTTTTAAAGAAGTTACACTAACAAGACCATCAGAGGATTCTGTCACACAAAAGTTACATCCAAGTCAGCAAGAAACAGATGATCAATCATGAATCGAATGTTCAAAACTCTTTTTTGAAACACAAAAAAAAACCTCAATCAAGTGTAAAAACTTTTTTGTAGAAGTAAGGAAGTTTTTTTTGTTGCCATTTCCCTAAACCTTTTCCAATGCAACAGAAAAATGTTGATGGAAAATGACATTCTGTTTGTGCTGCTCTATGATGTTTGTTTTCCTGAAAACACTCAAGTAAAGCTCTGACATTAATAACATAGTTTGACTCTCTGTCCTCTAGGCCAGGCTGAGACCTCTGTTCTGCCATGGACTAGCTAATCCCACGCGACAGCCACCGCTCCATAAACCACACAGCCAGAGGGAAGAGATATACAGTTGTAGAAACCTGCAATACTGCTGTTATTGCACAGTGTGAAAAGGTCCATGGTGAAAATATACATCGTAGATGTGATGTGAAAAATAACGTCTCACATGTCCACATTTACAGCCTGAAGGGAGCATTCAGAGAGCACGCATTGGATTGGCTTGTTTTTTTTTTTTTTTTGCAGGGAAGGTAGAGGGGGCAAAACACTATGAAGGTCAGAATCTCACATCCAAAGCAGTGTTTTGAGTAAGTAAGACATGTAGACAAATGGCTCTGAGGGCTTGTGATGCCTTCAAGGACAACACCTCAATCCCACAGGATTTCCTACAATTACTGCCCACACATGCATTATTCCACTGGCGTCACCACTCAAAGACATTCTAAACACTATTTTCAGGAACGATGCCTCCTGAAACTGTCTAGTTAATAAGACACATTATAAACTCATGAAGTTTTACAAAATGTCACTGACTGCTTTTAAAGCTGTCCAAAAAAGTGTAATAACCTGTCATCCATTCATATTCCTCTATTGCTCTATTGCTTGGTGTGGGTGTCAAAACATATATGTATTTAAGATGAAAAAGCCCAATTAAATGCATTTCGAAATGAGTACACTGTTTTAGTCTGAAGTATTGAAACTAAAAGTTTGTTAAAACCAACGGACATGGGTAGGGAATTTGGCCAATATTTTCAAACTCATTTTGGCTGATACTGATATACATACATTTGTTTATATTTCATTAACAAGAAGAACACCAAGTATCTCCTACTCTACAATTAACCTATTACTCTTACTTGTTGTAGATGCAGACATAAAACAAGACAAACAGCATTTGATTCTACCATAAATGCCATAAATACCATTTTACAAATGTAGACATTCACTTCTGAAAAATAAGGAAATTATTTCAACTTGAAGCAATGGAGGAAGGAAGGAGAATAAATTATATGACAGTGCCACATTTCATTTCTAAGTAAAACAGTTGTTCACAGTTGTTGCGTGCGCATAGTTAAGACATCACCATATTGGCCAGGAATATCAGCAGATATGAACATTTCTGCAGATGATCTTTTTAGGCTATTATCTGATATCAGGCCAATAATATTGTGGTTTGAATGGCTTGAAAGTGAAAATACCATGCAGTGTTGCCCCTTGGTTAGGCACTATATTTGGAGGCACAATCCACGAATAATATAGGAACTGTCATGTTTAAGCCCAATAATGACATTATCCAACAAGATCTTCATATGAATGGCCATAGAGAATGGCCATGTTCTTGAGATTTGGTCGGGAGATGATATCAGCTTTTCCCTGCTCCAAACTACTGTTATTATATCAGCCTTTACAAATCCACCGGTCAGTGTTGATTTCCAGTGTGAAAACACCTTTTGGATGGTTCAGACTTTCGGACCATGTCAAATATAAGGAGACACAACACATGTTGATAATGGAAGGACATGAAAAGATGTTTAGTTCGCTCCCAAAATTGCAGCGTGAAAGCAAAACTAACCTTGGTTAATTCTGGACCTTGGTTTAAACTTTGGGGTATGAACAGACAAATCAAACATTTATTAGAAAGCTATTTGAACCTCAAGGCAATTTTATTTTTCAAACCCTGTAAATTCTAACATGAATAACCCCAGAGTGCTTTTTACTACCATCAAACACCTCATAAAACTCCCCCACCTGAGGGTCTTATTGCTATTAAATGTGATAAATTCTTATTTCAGAGAGAAAACAGCCAACATCAGGTCCAGTATCGCCATAATGCTATGTCAGCTGAAGAAACACCTAGCATACACTGTGAAGTCCCGATGAACTGTTTTAATTTGATGGAAGCTGAAATGCTCAATTGGGAAGTGTTTCTTTTGTGCAATGCCGAGTCTGAACAGGGCCTAAGACTGTGGCTTTACAACAAAGCTAAATAGTGAGTGATCCCTAAAGGAGTTTAAAGGAGCCATTACTCAGCTGTCATCTCACTCAAATATGGATCAAAGGGCATTATAGAGTGGTGAAATGACAGGCAAAGAGAGAGTGGATTGACAGATTAAGATAGTTGAAAGGATGGGTCATGTAGAGCTGCAGTTCATTTCACATTCAATTAAATGTTCTGACAAGCAGGTATATCTGACACTCCATCTTCATAATGTGAAGAGTGAGCTCGAGGCACCGTGGATCATAGGAAGAAAACAGAACTCTGCTAGATTGAAATGGACAGGCGAGAAATCACACAGCAAAGAGGGCACGGAGTGATCTTTTGAAAGAAACGCCACTTGCAAATACTGTATGATGGTCCACATCAAAAAATTCTATATAAAAAATCAAAAATGCTGTTCAAAGTATGACGCTTCAAACAGAAATGTTTTACAAGGTAAGGAAATAAATTAGTCAGTCAGAGCTTCGCATGCGAGATAAAACAGAAAAGTACTAATCTTTGATGATCTTCGGTCACAGCTAGCTTACTACTGCTGCTCAATTAGGCATTTTCCACCACATTAATTCACCTTGGTTCCATCTAGTGAAGTGGAACTATTCTAATCGAGGATGAGGGGCTGTTTACTCTTTTTTTGTGCTACTTTGTTGCGTTTCCTTAAACTCAGCAGATGGTTCAATCCGTGTGAAATCACTGGAAGCCTCACGACTTATTATCTCTGATCTGCTACATATTTTCAGAAAATAATGTTAAAGATACCAACTTCATATTTTGTGCACATATTAATGCAGACATACTCTTTCCAGTGATATCATTGTTTTATGGTCGACCTTGTCATACATTAGCAATATACATATGATTTTTTTTTGTTGTCATTTTTAATGCCTCATAAATCAGAAAATTCTAAAATTCTTTTAGAAAAATACATAGTCACCAAAATAGTACTGTAACATGAGAAATAAATACCAACATTTGAAAGATCTGATGTGCTTCAATGTGGAGATACACTGGGACAAAGTTGCTCTGACAAATTCTTTTTTTTACAGTTTTCATCAAGCTGTAACTTGGCAAATATGTCACTGTGGATATTATTTTTTTTACATAAGTTAAAGACATCTATTCATGAGTTGATTAAAAGTAGTGACTTCTTGAACTTAGCATCTTTTCCCGAACCACTCGTTTTTACAGTCAATATCTCAAAAACTAATGAAGATTTATGGCTGACATTTTGCATGGTGTTTACTAGGACTGATGGCATTATTTTCTGAAAGTATGAAGCAAATCAGAGATGGTCAGTTGGGAATATGAACTGGTGATTTGAGGTGGAATTCCCGAGACACTAAATCACCACCAAGCACTTGTTTTTCCAACCTGTAGAACATGAGTACTCCATGCTCCTCCAGCTGATCGGACTCACTCTTCAGACTCGTCCAGTCACATGCATCATCATCGTGCTCAAGAACAGCTAATTGTCATGTACTGTCATGCAGACGTGAAGGAGTAATGACCTACACATGATATATTAAACTCATTGAACTTCGCATACTGTACTGTACCACTGGAAGCCTAACTCTATACACATCCCTCAGGCACTGGGTGATAGTCATGTGACATTACTGACCAGTCAGTATCCTTCTAAGTACTGCTCAACATTCAAGATTCCACCATGTTGTTTAACGTTGTATAATGTGTTGGTATACCATTTTGTGTTTCTCATGGATGTGTTAGTTGTTAGTTGTGGTTGTTTATTTGTTTGTCTCCTCTCTTGGATGTTTGTTTTGTATAGCAATGAAAATGTAAAAAAAAGCAAGATACCAACATCAACATGTTGTATGTAAACCTATAATACTACAGAACTGAATCAAACTGTAGGAGCCATATTCTTATATTTATTTGTTCTCCATGCACCGTTTCTTCAAATGTTGAGTTTCAGATTTTAACTATATAGGCATTTACAATGTATAATTTTTATAACATGAAAGTTTTCACATTTCTTTTACCAAGATAACTTATCACATTCTAATGTGAAATATTTCATGTTATAAAAAAATAAAAATAAGTATCTTGTTATAATAATAAAGGTTTCATGTTATAATGTGATTAATTTGTAATGTTGTAATGATGAAAATATCTTGTTACAACATGAAAAACATCTTGTTCTAACAAGAGACTTTTCACACATATCAACATGATACTGATATTTTTTCTTTTTCTGGTGTGACAGGAATATGGTATCCCTCTAAAAGGGAATCCAAACCCAGGAGGCAACCTCCAGGGCTGAAAAGTGAAGCCAATATGGAAGTGTCAAAAACTGCAGTGACTTGAATATCCACTGGGGGCTGGCTCCAAAAGCAAGTCAATCCCCATAGATCCCCATGCTAAAATGGACAACTTTACAACAGAAATAAACAGCCTGGAACAAAAAACTGTTTTGGTCTCTATAGTTAATTTCCTCCTCTGTGACAACTGTACGGGGGGTGAATTTACATATAACTTACCTGATTAAATTATATTAAGGCCAAACATTCTACATAATGAAGGGAGTGGCCTCTGTGATTGACAGGTGAGTCTGTCTGTGTCTGCTGTGCTGTGTGGGCTTTGATTGACAGCTAGCGTTAGCTTGGCTGCCGAGTCGGACATTCAGACTCTTGCTTATTGAATAAAACTTGTTTGTAGTTGTGTTTAGGGAGTTACACTAACAATACCGTCAGTGGATTCTATCATGAAGGTTACTGGTACTTAATTACAATAACCAGCATAACTTAGCTGCATTAGCTGATGTTAGCATTAATTCGTATTGAATTATATGGTCTGTCAGCTAGCCTGCTAATTAGCTCAGGTAGCCGTAATTAGTGTGTTTATACACTTCACAAGTTTGACATTACTGTCATCAAACACAACTGTATATGTGAACATTTATTAAGAAGAGGAAATGACTTGATGGCATCTAATATGACACTGTTATGTGGTCGGTGTTTTGAGTAAGTTTCAGTTTCACCCCTCCAAAGTACACATCAAATACATTTTTCCCATGAGACTGATCTGTGTTCAAATTGTCACTGTTTCCAATCAGTTTGTTTTTTGATGTTAGAAAAATGGGTGATTGACAGCTGTAATGACCAAGCTGGGTCCAGAATTCAGCTGGTGTACGTGACATCACGTCTCACATCTCTACTGCTCGGACTCTGAATCCAAATTCCATCACACAGGCAACATGGTGTGTTGTGGGAGTTTGGCTTCGTTTTAACACAGTGGGAGGAAACAGCATTGTGGTGTCCATCTTTATATACAATCTACGGCTCCGACTCAGGTGGTAAATGGAACACAGTATTAGACCAAACTTTCAATTAGTTTACTTTTCAGTGGCAGTTTATACTTAACCTAATGGTAAGCTCTGTGACTGAATGCTTCTTGATAATATGAACGCCAGCACTTGTAGTCCATCTACAACAAATGTTCTATGTACTCAGACTTGTACCATCCACTATTTATCAGACAGGAATCTGTGTAAAAGGTCTAAAATCTTAATCTTAGAAGGAACTATAGCTGTCACATCAATTCCTTCTGGTCTAATACTGGAACCTCTTTAAGAGTGACAGTCTATTTTTCACATGGTGGACTTCTTAATTCGTAGTTCATCGTATTGCTGTCTGGGGCAGTGGACCCCATTGGGAGCTCCAGGCTGACAGTAATGTCACACACTCATTCAATTTGTCACTCAGACACTGACTGACAGTCGCTTTCAGGATGTAATACGATGGGGTCCATGCATGTATCCCACTCAACACCGACAACTGTCAAGGCCACAATAAATCCACTCTTGTTTAATTAAATAGGAAGAAAATGCATCTATCCTTTTCATTTGTATTTGAGGACAAAGCCAGACAAGGTTTTCTTCTACACTGCCTTCCAGTCAGTGTAGGAGGTGTAGGTGGTGATGTCTTCAATTCAGATTTGTTATAATGTGATGTAACAAAATGTTTAGCACATGTTTGACTTTTCACATGACACCTTGCTTTCCGTAACATGAATAAGAGCAGCACAGATGAAAACAGAGATCTGACAGAGAACGTGTGATATGGCAGTGAAAGGTTTTACTATTGTGAATCATACATCTCCTCCTGCTGCTGCTGCTGTCCTTAATGGCATCTCCACAAAATGAGCTGTCATTAGGAGAACACCCACATAGACTGCAACACTTGAGAGAATGACATGGAGAATCAACAGCACTGCTTCAATAGTTTGCTCCTGCAGTTCTATGTTTAAAATGACAGTGGTGACTAGTTGTAGGTTGCTTTTCTTATGGGTCCAATGTAAAGCTTTAACCAAGTTTAAAGTGGTCAACACGTCCTCATGCCTAAAGGACAAAATTATAATAATTATAATAAAATGTTATTAATTTATATTTTTTCACGTACAATTGGGAGTTTTTTCTCATATATTTACCATTTTAATCTAGAACATTTTGTGATTTTTCTCTCTGATGATATCAAGCACAATAATAAAATGAGAAACATGCTGTTTTTGAACTGCCATTTTGAAGCCAGTTTGCTGTTGGCATGTTGGATTTTTGGAGCCAGAAGTGACCATATTTGGATAAAAGGGGTAGAGCTGCATGGGTGAGCTAATGCTAAACACTAGCTTTCTGACAAAATAAAACATTAAAGTTCATCATGTCAAGCTGTCTGTCAGGAAAAAAAATCTTTTATTCAATAAATGCAAGCTCCAAAAGCAGACATCAAAGCCTTCTATTCACCCAAAAATATCAATGGAGCAATAATTTAAAGATGGACGAGAACACTTTTTAGAGGGTCCAAATAAAACAAATGAGACCAAAATGACTCCTGGATAAAAAAAGACTGACTGAAAGAAGTTCAGTGTAAGTGGGCTTTTTGGAGCAGCATCTAGTGGCCATCAGTAGTATTACACTTTAACATACTGGCTTCACTTTGGCACCACAGTCCCTGCCCCTTGGTATCAGCCAATATCAGCCTTGTTGACTCACATCAGCTATTGGCAAACAAGATGTCATTTCACCGATGGCAGCAGCTCATGTTTATCTGTTGTGTTGTATTCATGAAGGCTGTTTCAGAAATGTGTATGATTCAATTTGTGCTCATTCAAAGATGGTGTGATGAGGGCCTGAAAGACTTTAAAACAGTTTAGTTATCTTTTAGAATAAAGATTTCTTTGTTTCCCTGCCACAAAAGAGGGAATAAATACTAATAAAAACAAGATAATCAAATAGAAAATAACATATCGGCCAAATTGTTATTTTCAACATTGCTATCTGTACTGGCTCAGAATTTCACAATGGTTGCACCCCTATAGCTCTAATAAAGATTTTGAGGTATTGACATTTATAAAAGTTCAAGTGAATTACAAGCAAGACTTTTCCTATCACTTTTCAGGTAAATGAAAATGTACCCATATATGTGTATATGTATTGTATGTATGTTCTGCTCTATGTCAAGATGAAGTGTGTACTGTAAATGTAAAAAATGTAAAATGAGCCATTTTCTGTTTCCCTGTGAGATGAGCAGGAGTGGAAAGTTTGGATGCCTGGATGTCTTTTCTTATCACTTTTCATTGTCAGAGTTTGCCTCCAAAAATATTACACTGTGTCACATCAACTTTCATTCCACAACTAACACAATGCAGAAACCCTGTGGTGACACTCCATTTTTAAGGCACAGGCCGATCCACTCCTCTCACTCTCAGGAAGAAGGTGAGCAGAATCATTTCCTTGTGTTGTTCTAATTTTACACTAAGTCCCACAGCAGTGGCAGGAACAGAATCAGTACTGACGGTCTGCTGGCTCGCCATAAAATACCCACCAGCACAATGCACATAAAACCATAGGACTATGTGAAAGTCATATCCACCCTGACAGTGAATACAAGTCAGGAAAATATAACATGATGGGTTGTGTCTTAAAGGGATGACTGGTTAATTTTGACATAAACCAAAACTAAACAAAATCCCACTTCCATCAAAGAGAAAAGACAAAAAAAAAATAAAAAAAAACTACCCCAACAAAAGTGTAGATTTTTTCAGTGACATTATACATTCAGCACAGCCTTTCGTAGAGCATAGAGACACACAGTAGATAAATGGGCCGATTTGGAGATTCTATTAAAAGGCGTGTCAGTCAATCCCCAATATCTCAAGACTGGTTTGACAGAATGTTGGGAAATTTGCCACAAACATTCATTTGGATGCAAGGCTGAGCTGAAACAATTTTGATGGCCAAAGGTCAAAGGTCAAGGTCATTGTGACCTTTTGTCTGTCCATTCTCATGGAATATCTCAGGAATACCTAGAGGGAATTTAGATTTTAGTGGCCAATGGTCAAGGTCAGTTCACAAAACACATTTCTGGCCATAAGTGCTGGTAAATGAGAGAACTGCATGAACAGATTATGATGCAAGGATAGTGGATGTACCTGATTGAATTTATGGATCTTGTTACATTCACTCACACCTGGTGCAGCACTCACCAGAAGTCTTTTCATGATTTGCCAACTTCAAACCAAATAGCATCCAGGGTGTACTCACTTTTGTTGTCACTGTTTTCAGAAACCTTTGTTTTCTTTTGTGGAATAGCAGTTTTTTGTATGTACAAATAAATGAGAGAATGCCTGCCATATAATACAGTAGAGGTTCTCAGCTACTTGGAGAGTTGAAGTAAAAAAACTTCTAAAAAACCAAAGGGTGTACTCTCTTATATGAGCTACTTACATTCCTCACAATTAATGTCTTTTAAGTAGTCCAGAACTTTACTACATGAAGAGGCAGCAGGAAGTGTTCAGTTAGCAGTAATGGCAGCTTAGGGGCAGCAGATTTTATTACTCCTCTGACAGCACAGTAAAGGATATCAGATGACAAAAGGTGAGGTTGCTGAATGTGAACGACACAATGAAAAGAAATGTAGCAGTCAAACTAAATAACAGACCACAGAGACTGCGAAGCAGCTGCAAAACTAATGAGATTTGAAAAAAAAAAACTGTCAGTTTGCTGTTTAGGCTACGCATGATGAACTAATATGCTAATTGTTGAATGAAAAAAAAACATCACTAAGCCCCCAGAGAGGCGCAGATGTACTGTACTATTTTACAAACTACATCTCAACATATAAATAAAAGTGTTGATGGAAGAATCAAGTGCAGAAAAAATGTCACAACAAGTCATATACAGTATTCCTGGAGGCACGATCTGCTAGTTTTTAGCTCGTAGTGATTGAAGTGAGAAGGCCTCACCTCCACGGGGGACTCAGGATCATCTGCACCTATCCATCTATTTGACACGTCTGTGTACATGGCTCATAAAGACAATTCTCTACAGCGTCAGAGTACAGCACAGTTTAAATACAAAAGAAGGTGAAGTGCGTGCTTCAACACAATAAATACAGCGTGCAGACAGCACATTCAATAAGGAGCGTGACTTATGTGAAGACACCAAGACTCAAAAGGTTGCCTTGCTGTTGTGGAGGATGAAAGGCAAGGCCACTGCCTCAATGTGTACAGTGTTCAGTGGAAGAGATACACTATTGATTTGTTGTCCTTGATTATAAAGACAGAATGGATAGGATAGGCAGTCTTGCATTAGTGTCTCACCCTGACAACACCTCGGAAACACTATACTCTTCATTGTGTCATGGATTTTAAATTCGCTTTAAACAAGCAACCAAAGTATAACTCTTTTGAGTTTACTCATGGTAATTAATAGCACATAATCACATGACAAATTAAATATAGCTGCCTGCTGTTTGTTATAATATAGCATCATGTCCACATTTGCTCATGAAGCCATACCGAAATGACAGAAAAGGTCGATACCAATCACTCCAAAACAACATATTGTATATGCAGAAATGTAATATCATTCATGACATAGAACGTTTAGGCTGTGCCATTGTCATGTCTAATGTTTGATTAAAATCTAACAGGTTCTCCCTCACAATTGACAGCTCCACAGTGTCCCCCTCCCCTCAGGTTAAGAGTCTGGGTGTCAT
>JAPQRN010001527.1:0-11985 GCA_037367275.1 Coranthus polyacanthus | reverse complement strand
CAGTTCATTTCAGAATTTACACAAGAGTCTCTCACGATATCATTTTGGAAATCTGGACTTGTGTTTCGCAGTTGCTTGCTCTGTGGTTGATTTTGGGGATTGCTGCAATATTTGGAGGAAGAGCAGGCTGATGGACCTGGAGTGATGCTGTTGGCACTTTGGAGGCAATGGTAGGGTCCCTTCTTTGTGCTAAGGCAAGTTCTACAAGGCACACTCTGAAGTTGTGCGTGTGAGGTTCATAAATGGTTTTCACAACCCATTGTTTCTTTTTCACCTCACCTGAAATAATTAAAAGGATATTTATGGTAACATAACCGATGAAGACATTGTCATTGTAAATATTAAAGCAAATTCAACAAAATATGTGTTTCCTACCTTTGCTGGTGGTGGCAAGCTTCCTCTTCACAATATTTTCATTATGCCCCAGAACAGCAAGTTGCCTGCTTTCCTTCATGCCCATGTATGAGAAATGTTGCCTTTCAGGCATGTACTTCAACATAGTAGAGTAGAAAACTTCCAATGGACCTGTGCAACATAAACAAAAAAAACACAGTTTTCAGAAATGAGAATCCTAACACAATGTTGCTTATATAAAGTGACATCTGCAAAATAAAATGCTCACCTGTATGCATGAAGAGACCCATGTGTTCAAAGTCCTTCAGAAGATTTTTGTCTTGGACCAGAGCATGTAAGTCTTCATATTCAGGGGAGCCTGCCTCAAACCACTTCTTCCCTGCCTTCTCGCTCAGTGGTTCATACATCCGATGCTGCTTTTGCAGTTGACAGTCATACTAAAAAGTCCAATCGGGTCTATGGAGAAGCCTTGATACTCCTTTGACTTGAGCTTTTTACATCTGTATTTCCCCTGCATGTAGCTGAAGAGTACTGCATGTGGTTTGTGACAGACCAAATAGATGAAAACAAGATATACATTACAAGGGCAGAGGGTTTTAAATTGTGGAATCTCCATGCCTGAAGAACAACAAAACTCACCTGGACCAGTCAAGTAATGTCTCCTGCCCCCTCTCCGCTTGGCTTGTCTCATCAACTTCTTAAGAAAACCTTATGCGAGGAAAAAACATTGTTATTGCTATCATGGTCATACAATTGCAATATTATTATTACACGTTAGAATAGTTGGATAAAAATTATAAATATTCAGAGTCATGTTTCTATAAACATAACTTTAATATACCTTTTGACGTATGCCTGAAGTGAAACTGATGTGTAATTTCAAGATACTTCTCCCTAATAATCTTTCTAATGGACAGAGAGCAGTCTGTTGTAATCACCAGCTGTAACCCCAAATCTATTCCAGTTCATGCCTAAAGCCCTCTACTTCCATGGCCACAGAGCAGGAGACTTCAGTGACCTATAACAAACAAAAGGAAAGATGGGAGATAAAGATAAGACTGGCAGTACATTTGCTATTGTGCCAGTATAACCTACCTGTACCAAATTGGTCTGAATAATCTCCTTGGTGTTGTTCAGCATGAAAGTGTAGTGAGAGTACTTAGAATACCAAGGTGTGCCATGTCTTGAGAACAGAAGATACAGTGAGAAGGTCCACCCAGTGTAAGGTTTATGCCACAGCTGCCCTAAATTAACTGCATTGGTAATTACCAAAATATTTTATTTGTTTCTGTAATGGTATTACATCAGTATGTTGAAGCTTTTTAACTAAAATGACATTTTTAATGATAAATATATATATATATTTTTTTTTTTTCCATGAATTTTCAAATGTACTGTTTTACAACAGAAAAAATAGTAAAGCACATTATCATTTCGGCCGGCTCAAATTTGGGTATAAAAAGGTGAAGGTTCAGTTTGAAATTCCTCATTCCTGTCTGGTTTCCGTCCCCACCACAGCACAGAATCGGCACTTATAAAGATCACAGATGACCTCCTCATGGCAGCTGACTCCAGTTTCATTTCCATCATCTCCATCATTCTCTCATCATCATGGTACATCTGGACAACAGAGCAAACTCAGCTTTTTCTGTTAATATAGCATGCACTGGGGGATTTATTGCTTTAACTGACTACAATTACCATCAACAACAACAGTGTGATGATGACACCACACTGGACACCACACTGTGGTAATGATGACACCACACTGTGGTGATGATGACACCACACTGCCCCTCGTACTCACCTCCAATGCTCAGTGTAAGACAAACCTTGAATTAGTATTTTCCTCATCAAGCTATTCTCAAAATACTGCAATGTCGGCTCAAAATGAGGTTGTAGTCAGATAACAACAAACAAAAAGTCATCACACACAGCCTAGGCCCTGTAGAAACCAGAGAGAACAAGGCAGCTCATTATCCTGCCCTTCAAATGGACCGTGTTTCCACTGATTCCCCGCTGGCAGAACCTGACAGCAGCCGTTTGAGTCCCTATCCCCATCCTCGGCCTCCAAACCTTCTGTTCTGATTCATTGATCAATCGTAATAGGGGTGAACTGCCTTCTTGTTTTGCATTGCTTTTTTTCCTGTTTTTGGTAGGTTAGGGAGGGGTAGTAATTGTCTTTTGTTTTGGGTTAGGGTTAGTTGCTTTCGTTTTCGGAGTTAATTCTGTTTTGTTTGTTATTTTGACCTGGGTTCACCCTGATGTCTGTTACCACTTGGTTTTCATTTTTGCACTTAATAAATTTCATCATTTTGCCAAAGGCTTTCCCTGGTTTTGGTTTGGGGACTGGGGCGGGACTCCTTGTTTTTTTATGCTGCGCTCCTACAACCCTAGACGGAGTACAGTCATGGATTGTGTTTTTACATTCAAAGATGATCTTTTGGCCAGATCACTCATCCTTATGTGAAAGCATAGCTTAGAAAACATAGTCTGACCAGCACTGTGAGGAATTTCAAGTACATTGCTTGCTCAGCCCAGCAAGACCCAAAAGTGAAATTTGTTGTCTCCTCTCCTCTGCATTTCCAATGGGTTTGGTGAAGCCAACATTTTAAAACTGAATGCAGGCCAGTAGTGGCATATGGGTAATGTGGCATCTACTATTTTGATGATGATAATATAACAATACAACTATGAACGCATGCTATACAGTGACAAAAAAACAATGTAACTGTATTTGTCCTAATATTTAATCCATCTTGACTCAGCACCTAGAAGTTTATTGTCTCAAATACATAGTACTACTTACAATATAGTGTACTGAAGCATCCGTCTGTATGTGGTTATTGTTGTCCAGTAATGGTCCAAGCTGTTACAAGTGAGGAGAGGCTGAAGTGCTGGTTAACATACGGTACATACAATAGATATGTGACTGTAGAAAGACTTCAGTTCTGCAGTTCACCTGAGAACAGAGGAAAGAATATACAACTTCTTTATTTTCTGCTAATACAACTGAAGCAACAACAGCTGCAAAATGCAGTGAAATATTTACATATGGAAAAAAGTGTTGAAAAACAAAAACACTTTAATAAGCTACATCACCACATTTTTACAATATAATCCAATGTCTGCTCGCAACTACAATGCAGACACAGCCAATCAAACAGATGACCTACAAATACGTGTAAACAAAACTAGATAGCTTACAAGCAATATCTGCAGCTTATCCAATGTTAGCACTGAGCTGATACATACATAAGTAACTCATTATGTTGGCTAAATAGTTCAGAAAAATCAATTGTTCCCAAAACAAAAGAAATCAGATATTTACCTTTGTAACAGAAATACAGCAGCCATGGCAACTGCATATCTCCCTTAAGGTGTGCATACACCAGGCAACTTTTCAAGTGATTTCAGTGTTGCAGACAAATTTCCATTGTCGGAATAACATAATGAGTGCTTTAAGTGGAGTTGAAGTGCGTTCCCATTATCAGGATCTTTTTGTGTAACATGATCATAAAACTCAGTCTGAACCACCTTAAGTCTGTCTTTTTTCCATCTTCACATTCCAACAAAATCAAATGTGTTTGATATTATCATAACTTTTAAGCCTTGGCTCGCACAAACAGTCATGTGAACATTGTCAACAACAAACAGGGGTGTGCTCACTCCAGCGCAAACTAAGAAGCAAACTTGATGCAAGTGTTTGATTTAAACAGCAACAGAATCCAGTTTGGCAAGTGTTTTGTTTGTAGAGAAGTGACGGTGGTGCTGCAGATGATCATGATGATGAACAGACAGTAATTTACTCATGGACGTATGAGTTTACCCAGCTCTCTTTTGCTCTGTTTTGTTCTTCGTCTGTAGTTAAATCATTAAAGTAGTTTAGTAGTTTTTATCTGTAGTATTTTTTACTGTGTAAATTTCTTTGCACTTAAAAGGCCAAACCTTAAATTCATATGCCAAAAATTCTGAATTTTATTCAGTAAATCCTGTGCAGATGAAGCTTGAACTCAAAACTTAAACATGAAGACTAAAAGAAAAAACAAATATAATTCATAAGAAATCTATTTGCAGTCTTGTAATTAGTGACCCTGTAAGATTCCCAGTCTTTACAAAATCCAGACTGTGACTAAAACCTCTGACTTCTCACACGTTATCTTTAGATGTGAGAGGGGATGACACTTTAGTCTCTTCAGTATCTTTTTTAAAGTAGGTTAGTTCATCTTCCTCAGTCACCATAGTTGATAGTTGATGGCTGATGTTCAATATAGAGACTCATACAATAATAATCCTCTAAATCATGACTTCTGGTAGCCTGTATTTGCTGTTTACCCCTTTTTTTGCTGTGACATTT
This sequence comes from Coranthus polyacanthus, assembly GCA_037367275.1. Taxonomy (NCBI): domain Eukaryota; kingdom Metazoa; phylum Chordata; class Actinopteri; order Kurtiformes; family Apogonidae; genus Coranthus; species Coranthus polyacanthus. Next base: position 7,274 of record JAPQRN010001527.1, on the reverse strand, counting down.
CTGGGTGTGGATCTTTGGGCAGTGACTTGTACCTCAAGGCCAATAATAGCATTGTGTATTGTCCATGTGCATGGACAGAACAATATAAAAATGAAGTGGCATCTGTTCATTCTGCTCTTCTCTCTCACTGCACTACTCATAGTCAGGTATAGTTCTGAGACACAAAACTATGGGCAAAGCAAACACACATTTTTGTTGCTTTTCTCTAACCCCGACCGATGAGTTGTATGCTTTATGGATTGTTCTGTGCTCAGGCACAGTTCACATGCTCATACTAGTAAAACAAACTGGACAAGGGGTCAACATTTCTGGCACAATGCAGATTGCCTTGTGTAAGTACATCCTAAATGATGAACAAATTGTAAGTTTGTCAGTGCAGCTGCCATTTGCTTTGTAACTTTATGTCTGTAATATACCCAGCACTGTGCTGGGTCCACAAACTGAAGACGCAACATAATCCCAAAACGAAGTTTACCTTTGTGTTTTGCCTTGTGACTCACGCAGCCTCATACTGTATGTGAACTAAAAGTGTAGTCACTACAAAAACTTACATTCTGTGATACATCCACTCAGCAAACAGTCAGTCATGTAATTAAGCTTGTGTGCATGGCTGTAATAAGAGATTATATCATAGTTTATGTGTTATATTATGTGTTAGGTCCTAATAAAACATCTGTGGTTGCGTGGTGCAACCCTTACTCCCCTGACTAAACACCAAACACCCTGGTCATATTACTGTCAAGGAAAAGATCTCCTGTGTGGACATCCAGTCAGGTGGGAGGCCACCTTCACGTTCACAGTGCTACTGCCCTACCAACACTTGTCAGATCAGCTCACAACCTGGTTTTTCTGCAGACCTGTTTAAACCCTGTGTACTGAGGCAGTTGGCAACAACCCACAGTGTTGGGAAACGGACATCTGAGACGACTGAGGCTCTAAGAGACTGTTTTGAATACATAGACTGGAATGTATAACTGGAAACAGAAGAGAACAGTATGAACATTTGCAGAACGGTTGATTGTATTACTGTTCACATCAACTTATGTAGTGACAATATCATACCTACAAAGACTGCTGAAACCAGAAAAAGAGGCATTTAAAATGGTGACAGATATAGACTCAAACATATGCAACATGAGCTGAAGAGGAGACCAAAGCAGGCAAAGGAGGACTACAAAAAGAAAGTAAAGAGGAAGCTGCAGCACAATATCAGAGAGGTGTGGAAGGAACTTAATGCCATCACTGGTTACAAAAAAAGAATAGCCAGGTGGCAGTGGGTGATGTGGACCGGGCCAATGAACTCAACCAGTTCTTCAACAGGTTCGACACTGCCACAGCTGGTACACCCACACCCACTCACTCTCCATTTTACCAGTCAGTGGTGGCAAGTGTACTGTTCTATGCTGTGGCAGCATCAAATAAAAGGATGCAAGACAGCTGGATAAATTGGTAGAGAAAGTTGGCTCACTGTTTGGAGAGTAGTTGGACTACGATGCAGGATTGAACGTTACAGAAGGTCCATCATCCCCACTGCAATAGACTGTACAACACCTTAGTCAGTGGAAGATAGACCGGTGACTAACCTGATGAATTAGTTTTATCAGTTAAGTTTTAGTTTTTTTATTTTGCTTTCTTCTCTTTTCTGGAGCTGATATATATTAAAATTTCCACCTAAAGTATATCTGTATCTGCATGTGTTAAGTCCTGATAAAGCATCTGTGGTCATGTGGTGCAACCCTTAATCTTCTGACTAAATACCAAACACCTCATTGCGGTAAGAGCAGATGCAAAACCAAGTTTTTATAGGTATAAAATGCCTGTATTTTAAGTTCTAAGTTGTTTTGGCGACATATTTTAGGTCACATAATATTGGGCTATTTAAAATGGTTTTAATTAGTTTGTTTATTTTTTGAATATATTTACCACCAGACATTTTGGGCACTGATATCTACATTTGCCTAACAACTGCAGTATACACAGGCTAACATACCTAGCATATAACTTGGTCTGACCCATGTCCCTTAATCAACAGACTAACATAGCATCAAAACATTAAGCCATTAGCTGACTTTGGCTAATTTTTAGTTCATTTGCTGAATTAGGGTTAGGGTAAGGTTAGGCACTGAGTGGTGTTACAGCAGTGTATATACAAACATATTTTTATTGACAGCCCTACTTTAAACTATATTGAAATTTAGGACAAACTGGTGAGAAAAACTGACTCAGATTTGCCCATGGACTACATTTAAAAATTACCCAATTGGCTAAAAATATTTCTTTGTTTTCCATGTAATTTACTGTCTTGTTGAGTTCTGTTTGCATAAACTCTGGAAAAATTCCAGTAGAGACTGAAATAAACTAATCAACAACAACTAAATTGGCACATTTACAACCTAATTTAGTGTGTCCCTGTAACTTTAAACTGTATAAATTAAGTCTCAATGGTTTGTGTAAGTATAAACACATAATAAATGTGTGTGAAATTAACTCATTTTAGTTTGTGAGTAGACAACCATCTCAGAGTTATAACAGCCATATCAGTTGTTTGCAGTAAATAACGGCATTAAAAACACAAAAATCTGATAAAATCACTGATGCCAAGTTCAACATGCAGATACATGAAGATTTAAACTGAAAAAATAAAACATCCACACCAACAATTCAATGAATTTATATCTAAAAAAACTGTACCTTTTGTATGTTTCCCTGTTGTTTCCAAAATGGGAAAATGCAGTGGAAGGAAAATTTTGCGCAACTGAAGACTGTGGCAAGACACCAGCTTACCCCTCTCATCCTCTCCCAAGAATCTCTTCACGTCCTTTAGTGTATCACTGTCACTGCTCGTTGTCTCCCCTCCTTCTTTATTCTGTCCTTCAAAACCAGTCCAGAGGTAAGAAGACACTACTATGTAGTCCTGGAGGGAATCTCAGGATGACTGCTGATGTGATCCAAGAAACAGTGCATCTTCAGTTTTCTAGCAACTTGGAGATTCTAATCACATCCTCCTTTCATTTGTTTCCTTGCATCCCCTAAGCATCCTTCCATCTCCATCACAGTACCTTTCTCTGGATGCTGCAGGTTCTTCCATGCAAACAACGAGGGACAACATTAGTGGAGGGAAAGACAGATGTGGGCGGAGGTGGGGTGGGTTGGGTAGATCTGCTTTGTAAAGAAGGAGGCACTTACACTGATGGAAAAAGGAGGGGGTCTGCAATTTAATGCAGAGATGGGGGGAAGGCTTGGAGGGGGTTTTGGAGCAGAGAAATGACAATGAAAATTGGACATGTTGAAGGGATTACGGATTGAACACTTTTCAGTCAGGAAAATATAAAAACCTTGGAGTGTGGGTTGCTACTAACACTCATTGGGTTCAGAAAAGAACATGAAAAAGACAGACGGGTGGGTGAATGTGTGAATGAAACATATATGGAAGAGAGATGGTGAAAAAGTATGTATTTCATAGCATCCAAAGGTGGCGATGCTGTCAGGTTTCAAACTGTGGTGATTTTTAACCCACTCACCCACAGTAACATAAGATAAGCATTAATCATAGGAAATGCATTTCACCACAGTGTCACCCAACATTGACACTGCTAGACTGACCACTAGATGCCATACTCAGGTGACTATGCAGGAGGCCAAAGCAAAAAAAAACTGAGGCAAGCTGAAGCTGGATCAGTGATCTCAAAATCAAACAGCTGCATACGTCAACAGTACTCTGTCTCATCTAAAGTTTCCTCTGATAAAATGCAAAAAACATCAGCACTAAAGATGACCAACCAAGACAACTTGTACACAGCTGTCTGCACATGGACCTGAGAAAGGGATATGTTGAGGTAATTAAGCAACTTGAGTGGCATTTTGGAAAAAAAGAAGAAAATCACATCAGCATTCATGAAAAAAGCATTAAATTGGACAGCTATAAAACCAGAAGATGGCCCTGCTTTAAGATCATATTCACTCTTTCTCTGAAGCTGCTACAACACCTTGTCTGAAATCAACTCTGTGGATGAACTGGAAAATGCAGCAAACCTAAGGATAATTGTGTCAAAGTTACCCTTTAAGCTGCGAGATAACTGCAGAACTGTTGTCTGTGACACTCAGGAAACTGAGGGCAAAAGAGCAAAATTTTAAACTCGTGCTGTCTAGGAGGGGTAGCAGTTTTGCCCCACTGTTACCACTGTCTTTGAAAAGGCTAAATGGAAGTGGAGCAAGAACAAGCAGTAGGAAATGCTTTAAAAAGGCCCTGCATGTTTTGTGAAAAGGACCACTCATTGTAAGTATGTGGATGGTTTAAAAGCAAGCCTGACAAAGAAAAGATGGAGCCAATCGATTGTACTATAGATGCATGGAAAAGGGACACATGAGCAAGGACTGTAAAAAGTGCCATAAGAGTCATCGAACCAGCTTGCACATACAGAAGAGAAACAAAGAGAGTGGCCAAATAAAATACAACTCACAGAAGCATCCATGTCCAATGCTTTGGTCTCCTTGAGAGCTGGTAGCCACATTGGGGCCGGCAGAAAAGAGAGTGCACTCACAATAGTACCAGTTAAAGTGAAATTGGAACCAAAAGGGTACCAAAATTGTGCAGATGGATGGACATTTTGCTTAAGACAGATCAGCTATGCTGGAAAATGGCCATAACATCTTAAAGTTGCATTTTCGTAAGGCTAGTGCAAGTCTTTCCAGTAACAAAGCTGTAGCCTAGCAAAGAGCCCAACACCTTCTAAAAAGGTTCAGAAAAGATCCAGAATTATTTGGTGATACAAAGATTTCATAAAGGATATCAGTGCAAAAGGATAACCTGAAATTGTACCTCAGGACGAATTGGAACATGAACGTTTATACCACATCATGGAGTCCACCCATAAAAAAAGACTTTGCATGTAGTGTTTGATTGTGCATCAGGTTATGGTGGAACTTCACTGAACAATGAACTTCTGCAAAGTCCTGACTTGACAAATACACTGTTAGGTGTGCTGCTTTGTTTCAGGTGGGGCCCCATAGCTATCATGGCTGACAGTGAGGGAATGTTCTGCCAGGTAAGGGTGGCAAAAGAAGATGTCAACTTTTTGCACTTTTTTGCACACCTCTGGGGGCCTGACGGTGATGTCACATAAGACCTAGTGGAGCACAGAATGACAATCCACATCTTTGGAGAGGTATCTTCTCCAAGATACATTTCCCCTTTTGAAGACAGCAGATGACAACCCACATGATTATGAAAGTAAGAAGTAAGATAATTAATTTGATACTTGACCATTGTTGCTAATTATCATTTCAATTTGTGCATTTGAAAAAATATTGCCTTAAAGCTCATCTGTAATTTGATTTACCTTATTTGATTGACCTATATTACATATGTATATACGTATATATATATATATATATACGTATATACATATGTATATTACAACTGTTTACGGTGTCATGCCTAACCCAGAGAACCTCCACATCTGGGGCAAGACCGGGTCTCCAGCATGCCACCTTTCCCTTTTTTTCCTGGGAGGGGCTCGCTGGAGTACATTCTCAGCAGCTGTCCGACAGCCCTTGGATGTTTTCACAAAGCATTGAAGATCTTAGTTTAAAAAAGAGTACAAGTCTCCACCAAAACCTAATTAGAAAAAAGGTAATTTCACATTAAAAATTCAGATCCAGAGGTCCATAATATTTAGATCCATGTCCTGGCAATTCTCACATTAGCTAAATCATCTGAGAATAATGAATAAGTAGCCAGAGCCATGTCACTACCCAGGAAGCCCCCTTCTTTGTTATATTTCAGGGGAAATGAGAGAAGGAAGCAGAGGACAGGCTGACGTTTTACAGTGTTTTAAAACACTGATAGGCCAAATGACCTATTTGACGAAAACACAGATAGGCCAAATTACCTATTTTGGGTGTATTCTTGCTGCTTCCTGTTTTTTCATAGACATTCTTTTCTACAAGTGTTCTACAAATGTGAGGTATTCAAAAATGTATCAGAGATAATCATGTACTGAAAAAGAAAGAAAAAACAAGAGCAAAAAAGTGCATGCATAGTACTGTAATTAATGATTACTGTCTTATTGATAAATCTAAGTTATTTTATCTATTAGTCAATTAATCTAATGATATTTTTTGATTAGTCTGTCAATATTTTTCTGATTAGTTGATTAATTCTTTGGTTAACTCATTTATAAATACCATAACACTGCAGACATTACATTGGTCCTTATTGCTCTTTCTCTTATTATTGTGTTTATTTATATAACTGTTAAAGTGAGATTAGCTGTAGTTAAGAAATCAGTGAAATGAAAAGCGAAAACATTACACTGATAAATGAGCCACTGAAAATCAGTGTTAGCTGAGTAGAAAAGTTGTGACAGTGCTGTTCGTATTTTTTAATGACATGATCTGTACAATCCCTCTGAAAAGTAGATCATATGCTAAATTAAGATCGATCACAATCTATGTTGGTTAGATAGCTCAATCTGTTTTGAATGTAACGTTAACTCCACCCTATTTTAAGGTGCTACTAGAGGTGAGAGAGAGAGAGAGAGAGAGAGGGAGAAGAAAAGAGAGAGAGATCTGCTCCTCTGCAGTGGCCTACAGACAGCAGTCTGTGGTAGGACTACTCTAGTAGCTATCAGTTATCAGTATCAGCTGAGGCACTGATCATGATGATGGTTCAACATCACCTAACTCTATGGAAATCACTGTAACCACTATGGGGTCAAACCTGGAATTACCACTTATCACCAATAGGGACCACCAAAGAGAACAAAATGGATCTTCGACATTGCTACTTCAAATTGGACTAATTTTATGGTGATTTGTTTGATTTTTTTTTTATTTCACTTTTTCTTCAGGAGGCAGCCATCTTAAAAATAACCTGATGGTGGGTCAGAGGGTTGTCGTCTCTGGTAAATGGACTTGCATTTCTACAGCCCTTTTCTACCTTGATGACACACAAAGCACTTTACAATGTGTCACATTCACCCATTCGCACACACAGTGAAACAGTCACTGGGAGCAACTTGGGGTTCAGTGTCTTGCTTGTCTTGTCTTGTTCGGTTTAGGTTACTATTAACTGTGTGTATAAGTCAATACCTTTGTTAAATACAGTTTTCTGCTTTCTTAACTGTATGGTAACATAACTCAGTCATAAAAATTACATATGCGCTCATGTTGATGTATACAAATTAGCCTTGTGGAGTTGCTGTATCGGTCCGTCGTGGTGAAGAAGGAGCTAAGCCGGAAGGCGAGGCTCTCGATTTACCGGTCAATCTACG
>JAPQRN010001525.1:0-11988 GCA_037367275.1 Coranthus polyacanthus | reverse complement strand
GATGTGGAGGAGGATGTAGAGGAGGAGGAGGTGGAGGAGGATGTAGAGGATGTGGAGGAGGATGTAGAGGAGGAGGAGGAGGTGGTGGATGTAGAGGAGGAGGAGGAGGATGTAGAGGAGGAGGATGTAGAGGAGGAGGAGGAGGATGTAGAGGAGGAGGAGGATGTAGAGGAGGAGGAGGATGTAGAGGAGGAGGATGTAGAGGAGGTGGATGTAGAGGAGGAGGATGTAGAGGAGGATGTAGAGGAGGAGGATGTAGAGGAGGAGGATGTGGAGGAGGATGTAGAGGATGTGGAGGAGGAGGAGGTGGTGGATGTAGAGGAGGAGGAGGAGGATGTAGAGGAGGAGGATGTAGAGGAGGAGGAGGAGGATGTAGAGGAGGAGGATGTGGAGGAGGAGGAGGCTGATTTTTGGTTCTAACTGAAAGTTGAAGAAACAGACTCTTATTTGTGGTTTTAAATTATTTGTAAAAAATGCTGAAAACAACAAATGATTTAACAAGACAAACACGATGTAAAAAAACAGAACAAGACGGAAAGAACGTAAAAGAAGAAACAAGAGGAAAACATTCAAACATGAGTCCACAAACTACTGCGTCTCCTCCTTCATCATGGAATCCATGTAAACGTTGTCATTTCAACCGAACACATCGTTTCTCTTCTTCTCTTCTTCTCTTCTTCTGTTCTTCTTGTCATCATGTCGGTAACTTTCTCCAGGATGTGAAGTTACAGAACAACAGAGGTTTGAAACATTTAAAGCCGTGTGTTTCTTGTCGTTACACTGCAGCAGACACCGCCTCCTCCCTTCGCTTCATCTAAATCCATGTTTTATGACCTGCGAGGCCTCGGAGCCTTTCGGAGACTCGGCGCCTCCTGCAAACTCTCCTGTCTTTATCTGAGCCGCGAAAACGGTGGAAATAAAACATTCAGTCGCTAATAAGGAGGCAGCGGAGTGTGTCGGGCTCTCAGAGGACCTGACTGAGGACTACAGGAAAGATGAAGCAGCCACAGAGCTGCTGCTGCCTTCAGCACATGAGCTGCACGTGTCAGACTGTGGTCAAACCACGTGTCCTCCTGTAGAAGGTCATAGGTCGTCTGAGCAGCCTGTGTCTGGATGTCACGACAAACAAGAACTTCTGGGTCTCAGAGCCTTTAAATCACTAAATCATGTTCTATCAGACAGACTGAACTCGTACATTAGTTAGTAGACAGTCACACTAGTTTTCTACTTGTATCAAGCAGCAAAAGTTGCTTCACTTGACATTGTACGTCCTGTTGCACATGTGCATCCTTCACATCCTTTACATGTGCATCCTCATGGAGTTTCTGTAGCTCTTCAGTGACTCTGTGGAGGGTCTGTCATGTTTTCAGTGTCCACCGTCGAACAACGCAGAGTCAAACAAAAACGACTTAAAACAGACAAGACGAAAGTGACATAAGACACAGTGTGAATGAATGTACATAGAACTTAACACAAGTCAAAGAATTTAATCGGAAAACGTGGAACCGAACATTAAACTCCTTTTAAAAATAATCTAGATGTGAGCATTTATTCAAAGCGTTTCAGCTCTTCAGTTTATCTCTACATCTGACTGACATCTATGGATCCACACCTACACGTACGTCCAACGTAAGCCAGTCTTTACTTTCAACCCTAACCCTGACTTCTCATCCTCAGTCTTTCATCGTGTTGCTCTGACCTGCTCGGTCTGAAAAGCTCCAGAACCAGCGTCCGTTTGAGCTGCAGAACAAAGTCTCTGAGCGTCTGAAACGGGATCAGATTCACTGAGTGAAAGCCTTCACAGAGGATCGTATAATGAAATGAAAAGCTTATTTCACCTCCAGCTGCTTCTGAATTTTGAAAAATACACCACAGTTGAAAACAGGACAAGAATCCGGCTTTTGGGAAGCGGGTTTTACGCTGATCCTTTAAAACCGTTTGTAATAAAGACAGAAGACTGTGACTGACATCGGGAGGCAGACGTCGTTCGACAGGCGACGGAGGAGGAGGAAGGTGTCGACGAGGAACAGCATCAGTGAGGATGAAACCTGGAAACCTTCTTCTGGTCTTTACTTTGGATTCTTCTCCAGCTCCGGTAGATTTTAAACCTTGTCTGTTACTGCACTGGCTTCACGATTCAACCTGATACCGATGTTAAAATCTACAGCTTTCATCTCTACATTAACGTAGTTATTTCATCGTCTTAACACAACGAGGCTTGTTTTCTCTTGATGACGGATCTCAAGGTGATGAAATAATCACCTCTTTGTCACAGAAAATGAAGTTTTATATCTGAAGATAATGACCAGAAAACATGTTTTCTCATCTTGAAATAATGAAAGAACAAGCTTTATTGTTGTGAGATTAAAAAAATAACCTGTTATGAAGAGCAGTGAGCTTTGTGAAGTCGAGATATTGAAATAATGAACCCGTTATAATTATAAAAGCTTTGTTATGTCGACATGACGTTTGTTGAATTCACTCCAAACCATAAATATATTCAGCTTTGACCATGAAAAGCATCACGTACGACTAGTGTCTTTTCAGGCCCAGTGATGTGTGTGTGTTGTCGTTTTGAGACGTTAAACCCAGAGGACGACGCCGTGTGGGAGACGACGAGCGAAAACGCCAAGAACTGACATGTCTGCTTCTTCAAATCCCCAAACGCTGGAAATATGAATCTCAAAGCTGCAGATTTCGCCAAAAGGATCCTGACTCCTCGCTGATATTTTCATTTTCTGGTTCTGCAGCATATGTTGAGCGTCTCAGAGCCAGGATTCACACTTTCACTGTCGTTCAGACAGGTCGTCCTCCACCGTTTAACAGGTGACGCTGCGTCAGACTCGCATTAAACTGAAACCAAAAGAGAAGAAAACATGGATACGATCTGAACTGTTCCCAGAGGTGGAACCGAGTACAAATACCACATTACTCCACGAAAAGTACCTGTACTTTACTTCAGGATTTATGTGTCCTTTCACTTCCTGCATTTAACACAAATATCTGGACTTTCTCCTCCTTTGGTTTTAATACATCTGAGGTGAATTATCCATGATTTTTATTTGACATCATTGTTCGTCTTCACGACATCAAGACAAACAATAACACAAAGAAAAGACGACGCCTCGATGAATCCATTGAGAAAATCACACACGACGAACGAAACGAGATGAACATGACTGTGAGAGCCTGGACTTTTACCTCAGTATCTGTTCTTCTATGTGTGGTTTTTCTTTTCTGTATCATTACACTCGTCGTTGAGGCTGCGCTGATTGATTTACACTCAGAGAACATAGCGGTTTTACCACAACCTCACGACCTCCGTCATAAAGACACGGATGCAGAGGAAACCGAGGCCGACAGACTGGACGATGAGATGCAGATTCAAACGCTCACAAAGTAAAATACATGACAATAATACGATGCTGTGTGAATTCATTTTACTCATTAAAATAGGAGAGTTTTTAAAGCGGACGTCACCAAAGCCATGTGAAATGCAGTGTTTCGTGTTGCACATGTTCATCCTCAAAGTGAACAAGGACGTCGGGACGTTTTCTGAACCAAAGTCTGGAGCAACGTTTGTGTTTTTGTACAACATACGTTTTCGTCTTGTTGTGTCTTTTACAAATAATTTACAATAAACTGTAAATAAATCTTGACATTTACTGTGATCTTATCGATACTCACTGACGTGAAATATTTCATCACGGTTACATCTGTGGACGTATCTCCCAGACCTGGTTCCATGACAGCATCAGAGCAGGAGTGAACTTTATTTTTTTGCCAAGTCCACATATTTGTGTTGGTCCTGATGCTGTTTGCTGATCCTGACAGATAAAGGCGAGAAAAACTGAGCTTTGAGCTGCTGTGTGGTCAGTGACTGCAGAGGATGATTGATTCAGATCAGCCCTCGTCGTCCCTCAGGACGACGGCTCACAGTCGATCGATAACACCGGCCGTCCTCCTCATATTCACCAGACGCAGCCTCTGAGTGCACTGCCCGTCCGAAATAACAAGAAAAATAACAGGTTTTACACCGAAAAGGGATTGAATCAGGTCCATACGTAATGTGGTTTTACCAAAGAATCAGTTCTGCATCATTTCATCTGTGAAACTCGTCTTTCAGCCGTGATTGTGTCCAACAACAATAAATATCTGAGTTCACTGAGAGGATAAAACACAGCTCCCATGATGCTCTGGTCCTTTCTCCTGCCTTTCACATCTATTCATATCACAGTCAGTTCCTTTCTGACATTGTCCAGTTTTATTTTGTCTCCAGTAAAACGAACGTCAATGTGATGCTGCGTGGATTCATTTTATTAATTAAAGACAAAGTCGTGTGAAATGTTCAGTAATGAAAGATTCAAAAACTCCTTCTGCTGCAAAGTGGAGATTTTTAAGAATCTGTTTTCCTTCCTTGGTTGTTTATGGAAACAGTAAAATTTGAAAAACGTCCTCAATTTTGTTCACTTTACCTTGTTGGAAAAAGAGCTCATGCACATAACTGGACATGAAACACGTTTCTCCTATAAATTCCAATGCAGTTGACATTTAAGTCACGTGACTGATCAGCTGACTTCTCCTGTGTTTATTAGAGCCATGTGTAACATAGCCTACAGCGCCACCTTCTGACAACACGCAAACTGGTTTATTCTCTACAAACCAGTTCATGGAAAGATACAGGCTCGTTGTCAGCGGAGGTGGATCCATGTGGTCCTGATCATGTGGACCAGGCTTTACCTTCAGGATCTAACGTAGAGGGTTTCGTGATCCGAGTTGTTACAGTTCATTATGTTTTATTTCAGATCACGATGTATTTCACGTGTGTGTATATTGTTGTATGTGTGGTTTAACAGTGTTCTTCCTCTTCCTCTTCCTCGTCCTCCTCTTCCTCCTCCTCCTCCTCCTCTTTCTCCTCTTTTTCCTCCTCCTCTTCCTCCTCCTCTTCCTCCTCCTTTTCCTCCTCCTCGTCCTCCTCTTCTTCCTCCTCCTCTTCCTCCTCCTCCTCCTCCTCCTCTTTCTCCTCTTTTTCCTCCTCCTCTTCTTCATCCTCCTCCTTTCCCTCCTCTTCCTCCTCCTTTTCCTCTTCCTCCTCCTCCTCTTCCTCCTCCTCCTCCTCTTTCTCCTCTTTTTCCTCCTCCTTTTCCTCTTCCTCCTCTTCCTCCTCCTCCTCCGCCTCCTGAACAAAACATATTTTGTACATATTTTGTGTTTAATATGTTACACTAACAAACTGTCAAATGATTTTGTTGTGTTGTTGTTTCATGTTTATGTCGGTAAGACTCATCAGCCCTCGCTCTTCTCCAGCTCCGCCCTTTTGTCCAAATATGGTCACTTCTGTTGACCAAAAAGCCAAGGTGACGACGACCAAAATGCAAAAACCAGGAACAAGGAATAAGGAAAAAATCAAAGTATTTAGTGCATGTAAACGTGGCACTACCTCCTCTTCCTATGCCACTTCCTCCCTCTTTTATCCTTTTTTAAATTCTTGATTCCAGTCTTTTTGTCTCACTTTCTCCCTCCTCTGTCCTTGTTTCCTCTCCTCACCTCCTCCTCCTTTTGCCTCGTCTTCCCTTCCTCCTCTCCCCAGAGGAAAGTATCTCATATCCGTAAGAAAACGTCTCCTTTTTATTACACTTTTACAGGCAGGTTTGATCTAAAGTCGCTTGTCAAAGACCTGGCTGCGTATTCGAGCATGACACCCACAGCTATGACTTAATTATGGAGGGAAGAGGAGGAGAAAGGGGAGAACCGGGGGAGGTAAAGAGATAAATCGACAGCACAAATGGAGAGATTCAAAAGGGGGAGACGGAGGAGGAGGAAGACATGAAATAAAGGAGGAGACGGAAAGACGTACCGGGGGTAAAGAAAAAGAGGAGGGAAAAGAAGGAGTAAGGAGGGAGAAGCAGAGGAAAAGGAGAAAAGTAGAAAAGGAGGGTAAAGATGGGGGAAAGAGGAGGAGGAGGTGGAGAGTTAGATTTAGGGGAGAGGGCAGCGACTTTATGGCTTTTTGGAGGAAGGAGGAGGAGGAGGAGGAGGAGGAGGAGGAGGAGGAGGAGGAGGAGGAAGAAAGATGGATGTGGGGTCGTTTGAGGACACGCTGTTTTAAATAAACGCCACAGAATGAGCCAATCAGGTGGACTGTAGCTCGCCTACGTCCTGCACACCAGCTCATCACACATGCATATATCCTGCTGCTTTACGACCGCACACACTGCAAATACACTGTCAGGCCGAGAAGTTATCGCACAGCAGGTCCAGCTCCTGCAACCGAATCCAGATCCTCTGCACGGACTCATCTGCAGACCGTAAAGTCCGAGTACGAGTGACGTGATTTATCTGATTGGTCCGAGCTGCGGAGAAACGCCGTCATCGTTCAGTGATTCTTTAGAGTCTGTCGGCTCTAGAAGTGTTCACTTAGTCCACTTTAACCTGCAGGAGTTTGTGTAACTGGTTTTACGGACGCTGTCAAGTCAAGATGTCGGACTTAAAATGAGCTTGTGTGGCTTTAAGCTGCAGATGTAAGACCATGTGGTGAGTCTGGGTCTGGAGTCGTTTTAAAATGTGTCAGAAATTATCTCCGAAATTCTAACGTGCGTGAAACACATCACATGATTGACAGGTGTCACAATGTCGCTGGACGCAGGATAACGAATTGCTCCGGTAACGTGTTTCCTGTTGGGAATGTCGTCAGTCGTGTCATGTTTCCAAAACGCTCCGCTATCATTAAAATGCTGCAGCTTTTAGAAGAAGCTTTTTCTGCATTTTCAAACAAAACTGTGTTAGTGTGGACAAGATGATGAGTCTTCACATTTCATTCACTTGGTCTCAAGGATGAAATGATTAGACTTAGGTGATTTCACCAGATTTCAGAATATGATCCAAGGATTCGTCAGCTTCAAAACAGACTCAACAGACTCATCGTGCTCCGTGTTCGTCTCTTTACAACAAACACTGTATGATGTTCGTCACGTTGTCATGTTGTTTATTACTGGTGTAAAACCAGTTGGATTTAGAGCTTTGAGAAATGTCAGTTCAGCAAAATCCTGAAACTGTCCCAACTCTATTTATATTTTACAGAAAAACAAACCCAAAGTGACTCTGAGCCTTGGCAGCCGAGGGTGTGAAGTGCATCCATTTGAACAGTGTTACATTCATTCATTAAAATAACAATAGGTGGGCGAGGAGGTTGTGTAACTGTCCTGGTTGGCGAGCGAGCGGAGTCGTGAACAGGAAGAGAGGTGAGACCTGCAGGAAGTGGTCCTGGTGCCAGAGAGGGACTCCCTCTGATGGGAGGGGGCGAGAGACACTGACACTCCTGCAGAGAGAGAGAGAGAGAGGCCACCTGTTCATCTGATGTGAGGTTTTCCATTGGACGTCGTGATCGTCGCAGCCTGGAAATACATACACCTCCTCTGAGCCGACACCACGGACCGGATCCACCTCCTCCTGCAAACAGCCTCGACTGTGGTTGGTCATTACAGCTGTCCATCATACCAGGCCACACCCCCTTTTAATACGAACAACTGATTGATGAAAGACGACGACTTGATGAAACCTTTATCAGACGTTGAATGTTAAGTTTGGTCCCATTGCCATAGATAATTCTGCACTTTTTGCAGAAGCTACGAGCTCGCGAACAGCCGACCAATCGGAGCGGGCGGTGTTTTTCCGGAGGGGCGTGTCCTCCGTAGGTTCCTCTGCTGGTCGTTTCGCAGGCTCTTTGCTTATCAGAGAAGTTATTTTCTTGCATTCTCCCACTGCCTGATTGATTGGTCGATGCAGATCTGGTTTCAGTGAATTATTCGTCTCTTGTCTTTCTTTTATGTCCTCATTTAAAAGCCGTCTCTGTACACACTGTCTCTGTACAGTATCCCTCTACAGGCCTCTCTGTGCCGCTCTGTGTCTCTGCAGAGTGTAATTTATCACCTCTCTCTATCACTGTGTCACATTTTAGAGGCTGAATGAATCCCTCTGCACTAAAACTGCTGCTGGAGACTCAGAGTGTGTGTGTGTTCATATTTTATGTCTTTGTGTAACGTGCCGCTTGTCGCTTGTCTGCAGCTGAAGTTTATATCTGAATGACATCTTCTACACCGCATGCACTTGTGTGCGTGTGTTTGTGCGTGTGTGCACGTTATGCGACACTGTAACCTTGGCGACCGCTGTGTTTGTCTGAGGCGTCGTATTTCCTGCAGTCACAGCTCCACCGCCGAGCCTCCGAGCTTTGTTTCGCCGTTCCGCACATTTTGAAGTTTCTCACTTGATTTGCTTGGCGTGCGGTGGGCGGGCGGCGCTTCTGGACGACGGTTCTGGACGACGGTTCTGGACGACGGTTCTGGACGGCGGCTGCAGCTCGTCCTTGGCGGCTCCTCTGTTGCCACCTTTACTCAGCTGGCAGCGTCAGAAGTCACATCACAGCGTCGATGTTGGCTGCTGCCACGCTGGTTAGTCACAACAACTTCTTGGCAGCCGAACAAGGGATTTTCTCAGCAACTTCCACACATGATGAATCATATTTCGCTTCCTCCAAAGCTGCTTCCATTAATCTGTTTCTGCTACATGCTAATTATTATCATTTGTCATTATCTGAACCGGCCTGTTTTAAAAGAACATTCACTTTCAAACAGTTCAGCTTTTTATTGTTTTGTGTCAAAATGTTAAAACGTCAGATGTTTGTATTAAACGTAGTCAGAGATGAAGTCGACATCAGTTCGTCATAAACATCATTTGTTCAGGGTTTGGAAGATGAGCATTTGTTTTAATGTATTATTGTGTATTTATGTTGGTTTAATGACATTTGCGTCAGTGTTGATGTTGGATAATTCACCTCAAATGTATTATTAATTCAAATATAGAAAGTACAGATATTTGTGTCAAAAAGTAAAGTACAGATACTGAAAACTGTACTGAAGTACGTAATGAAGTATTTGGACCGTCTGGTTATTGTGATATTTTTCAGTTCATTCACTCACATGTACTGCATTAACCTTTGAATGAGACGAGAGCAGCGTTTTAAATGGTGGTTGTTTGACGTGAATCTTTGAAACAGTTGGACTTTAAACTGTCCTCACAGTGTCTGAGGTTAAATCTGTAAATGAGTCTAAACCCTCTGGAGGAATAAACTCGGCTCCTTCTGGTCTCAGTTGTGTCGTCAGATTAAAAATAAGATTTAAAGAGCGACGTGTGAAGAGCTTCAGTGAAAACAGCCAAACAGCAGTGACTCCCCCGCGGGGCCCATTAAAATTTCATCTAATCTAATATTTTCGTTTGCTGAAGTTCACGACTCGTGTTTAAAAAGTCCATGTGATCGTCTCCCTTCAAAGTGTCTCTGATTTCCTTCAGCTGTGCTTGGTGTTTCCTGCTCTGGGGTCGCAGCCAGGTCTGAGTGACCTCTGACCTCTGACCTCTGGATCCACCACCATCTCCTGTTTTACATCACATCAGCTATGATGCTTTAAATAAACCTGAATGTTCTGTTGGCCGGTGTTTAAACGGTTTGACTCACCACTAATCTACAAATCTGTTCCACACCGGGTTCAGTCGGTCAGGTTGAAGACGTTTAAACATGCAGGGGCTGATGGGAAATGGTGTTAAAAGTAATACAAATATCATTAATATGAAGTCGAATGTAGTGACGCACCAGGCTCATTATCTACGACGGGGGATTAGGACGACTGTAGGAAAGAAAACACAGCCAGGACACGGCGTAATATTTAAAGAGTTTTAAAGATTAAAGTCACCAATTTAAAGTTATTCTTAAGTCATGAAAAACCTCAGAAATTCTCTGAGGTTAAAGTCGTAAATGTGCAATTAAAGTTGGTCTGCGATTAGAGTCGGAGCTTGTCGGTTATTATTTCACGAGACTCTCAGACTCTGACGCCGCGTCCTTCGCTCAGCGCTGCCCAAGACGAGTGTGATCATTTCAATAAATACAAACTAGACAAACAACACAGAGTTTCCCCTTATTCCAGAATGATCTGAACTGAATCAGACCTTTATCCAAAGCTGGACCAGCACTAACGAAGTGTGGAGATAGATCTGGATCTGAGACTAGTGAGATACTAGAAAGTATGACAGATTCCTAATCTCTAATATTTCTTTTGTGTTTGGACTTTGACTTATTATTTTCAGGGTTTTTAAGTGTTTTTCAGTCTTCAGCTGCAGTTTGGTTCAGATTATGACAATAAATGCATATACAAAAAAACAGAAATGTTCAAATGATTTTAAATGGTGACCAAGCTTTGGAGACATTTGGTGCTGGTTGTGGGTTTTTGGGAAGTACAGCAGCTTGGAAGTAAAAGCACAGCTGAAACACTGAGGTGTAAAAAGCATCAGCAATAATTTAGTTGTAAAATGAAAAAACCTGTCGCCCTTTCAGATAATAATGTGGTAGAGTTCAAAACGTCTGTGTGGTTTGTTTCATGCAGCGTGTGTTTCTGTCCATGTGTGTCCGTGTGCGTAGGCGTCCATATGTGTATGTGCGGAGATGCCATGGAAACAGACATATGGTGGCGATCACGAGCCAGAAGAAGGTGAGGCCTAAAGAGAAGCAAGCGCACCTTCACGTATGTCCTTTAAAACGTCACACGCAGCTGCTGCAGATGCATAAAGTCTGGAAACATCACAGGACATTTTATCATCCTCGACATGAGGCGTTGTCAACTCGCAGAGCGCCATCTAGTGGCCCCGGAGTCTGTGTTACTGAATTGAACATGCAACTTTGTCCCCATTTCTGCCATTTCCAGCTGTTGCACTTCAACAAACTCCTCCTAGAGAATTAACCCGAGTGACTTCACATTTGGTCAGTTTGATCTAAAGACCTTTACGATGAAAACTTACCAACACGGTGATTTTTCTTTGAATGGTGTTGCTGTGGCAACAAGGCAAATTTCAATGTTTCACCAGAAGTTGCTCAATGTCGCCCTGTAGAAAGTTTTAAAGAATTCAGCCTCCACATGAGGTTTGACGTAGACGTACTGAGTTTGGTAGAAACATGTTTCAGGTCCAGACGCACAAAAAAGCTTCTCGGAGCCAAACCTTAAACCCAACAGGAAGTCCACCATTTTGGTTTGAATATGCTATTATTCACCAGGAAAAGATAAAACGTGAGTGGTTGTTTGTGCTCACAGTAAAACCCTCCCCGACCCTCATCACTACTTGTAGCTTTCGTTTATTTCCCATAAACAAAAGAAGAAGAAAATCGATGTTGACATCGGACGCAGCTCGTCTATAAACCAATCAGCGTCAAGAGCAGAGAGACGCAGTACATGAAGATGACGACGATAACAGACCCGGTTCGGACGTTGAGGTTCGACAAAGCCCTCAGGCGTCTTTCTGAAGTCTGACCGTTGTTAGATCCTGGTCTGTCTTTGTGAAACCGGCTTCCAGCCTCTCATCTGCTGTAGATGTAGTTCACGTTTCAGCCTGTAGGAGTCGCTGCTTGGGCTTTTCCAGATGTTCCCTCAAAGTAACCAAGTCAGACTGACCTTCAGATGCCTCTTGGCCAAATAGTTCCGTAGTTTTGTGTGTAAGTGTGCGTTTGTGTGCGTTTGTGTGTCCAGTCCAGTATAATCTGACACCAGGAGCAGCAGAGCAGAAGTAAAGACAGGCTGCATGGATTTAGGAACAATAATCCATTTTGCTGCAATGCCACTGCAATGCAACACCGCTTTGTCTTGTTCAGGGATGCTCCCCGTGTGTGTGTGTGTGTGTCTGTGTGTGTGTGTGTGTGTGTGTCTGTGTGTGTGTCTGTGTGTGTCTCTGTGTCTGTGTGTGTGTGTGTCTCTGTGTGTGTGTCTGTGTGTGTGTCTGTGTGTCCGTGTGTGTGTCCGTGTGTGCGTGTTAACGGACAGGTATTCGCGGGGGGCAGATAAAAGGCCGATGGTCTCGTCTCCTGTCAGGACATGAATGATGGAGAGACGGAAAAGGACACATTTCTCATCTTAACCTTTGCTGTTTGTTTGTGTATTAGTGTAATTATAATCG
>JAPQRN010001524.1:0-11996 GCA_037367275.1 Coranthus polyacanthus | reverse complement strand
TTGGTAATTACCAGTGCTGTTAATTTAAGGCAGCTGTGGCATAAACCTTACACTGGGTGGTGGTCTAATACATTTGTTAAGCTCTGTATATATCTCATTTCATCCCATTACTTCTCCCCTTTTGATTAATCCCTCCACAGGTGAGTTTGGTACTCCTTTTTTCCCCTTGAGTTATCATCCATTAACATCCTTTTATTTCTTGTTGTTGTTATATGTTGATTGTCCCCTTACATGTTGAGTTAATTCCTTTATGTTCACGCGAGTATTTTCATTCATTCATACATTCATTTTCCTAACTGCTTAGTTCTCTGTATGGTCGTTGAGGAGACAAACAACCATTGACACTCACATTCACACCTACAGGCTATTCAAAGTGACCAATTATTATTATTATAATTATAACTTATGAAGGGACATGTCTTTGGACCCATGCAAGTTAGCATGCCAGTGTTGTAGCACATTGTTTTGTTTGGTGTTAGCTTAGCCGAGGCTAAATCCTAAGAAGTTTGTCGTTGTTTTGTGTTGTTGTTTTTATTATATAGGCTAGGAAAGCACTCAGAGAGCGCAGACCTCCGCCAAGCAGCTCATTTCCACACATATTGTGATTTACACCCAAAACTAATACTCCAACATCTACTTTAGTGGATTCATTGATCATAAAACATTCCTTTTGTCTTTGGAATAATCTTGGTATCATGTTTAGTTTAATAGTTATTGACAAAATTCACTATTTCCCTAATGGCGGTTTTCTTCTAGATGTAGTTTTGAACAAAAGCTAACTATTGAAGAAACAACAAATCCGTTCACACTCTACTGATTCATCAGACTCTCAGCTACACTTTGGTACTAGTTGCATGTCTTTATCTTCATTCGTTTCCTTACAGTTGCCTGAAAATCCGCCAGCACCATCATTTTTCCTGTTCTGGATCATAGCATCCAGAATTTTACCAGGATCCGGATCAAACTTTGACATATTAGAGAACCTATAGTGAATGTATCCTTTATTTTTCTGGAGTTATGAGTTATATACACATAGGCTGAAAATGATGCAATCTCGCAATGATACAGAATGCTTCAAAAAATTCCTGGATAGATGGCAATCCAGAACACCACCAAAATGTAATTCTCTCTTCTTTGCCCCATTATCAACACTTCCTGAAAATTCCATTAAAATCCGCTCATAACTTTTCGAGTTATCTTGCTAAGAAACAAACAAAGAAACAAACAGACAAATAAAACAGCAAAAACATAACCTTCTTGGTGGAGGTAACAAGAGCTGGGTCTGTATATGGGTGTCTGTACATTGAAGTACTTGTTTCAGCGTACTTCAATGTGACGTGTAGGGTGACCAGGTGCCCCACTGTCCCACTGAGGCACAGCATTTTGATCCTTTGTCCCACATTTCACATATTGAGACGATGCTGACATTTGGATTTTGAAGGAAATACATGAGCTCAAGCAGATTAAAGTCAGGTTTACATCCAAAAATATCGCAAATTTGAACTGAATTTTCAGAAAATGTGCAAAAGATCCATTACTGTTGTGCAAATCTGCGAAGGAGCAGTGTTTTGAAGGCTCCTATTGAACAGATTAAAAATGTAATAAGTAATTTAACTATTTTAATAATGTGGTAACTTCTCACAAATGTTTTAAATTTTCTAATAAAGCTGGAGGTAGTCAAAATGTAAGTTTAAACGAACACTGAACAGTAACGTTAGAGGCCTT
Organism: Coranthus polyacanthus; assembly: GCA_037367275.1. Classification (NCBI taxonomy): domain Eukaryota; kingdom Metazoa; phylum Chordata; class Actinopteri; order Kurtiformes; family Apogonidae; genus Coranthus; species Coranthus polyacanthus. Next base: position 10,271 of record JAPQRN010001524.1, on the reverse strand, counting down.
TTCTGATTTCAGAAGGAAAATATTGTTGATTTACTGCTTATTTGGTTCATTTTGGTGCAATCTGAATTCGTAATCAACTTGATTATTTTTTCCATCTTCAACACCAGGAGGGGAAAATGATTTTGATCCAACAGCATATCAGTAATGTCATTTTTTTGGGGCATTTTGGAAGTCTACCTCTCAGCATTGGTAACATGTCCCACATTGTCCCATGCAAGCATACTCTTGCATTCGGTTTGTTGGGATCTGGTCACCCTAGACGTAAGCGCATCCTGTACTGCACATACTAGTATATACGTACATATACTGTAGTGTATCACATGCAGCATACCCGCAGATACGTATAAGAAGCTCTCTGAGACAAGCCTTAATATGGCTGTGAAATATTGGCAGTAATTAGCTGCAGGCACCATTGTGTCTGATGATAAATAATTTGACAGTCTATCCAGTCCAGTTGAGAAGCCAGAGTGCTCATGGGAGTTGTTGTTCTGGCCTACTGTTCCCACAGGCCTAATGTTGATAAAATGTGTAGCTACTGACAGAACCACAATACTTAATTGATTGGAAAATGTCCATCCAAGAGGGATGCATTTAACAGAGACACGACTTTTTTTTCTAATTGAGTCCCACAAGACCATGTGTGATGTGATCAAGACATGCTGACATGTTTCAGCATAGCTGCGAGCATTTGCTTTAGTTTGTGGTTGTATCTTACTGTACAACATTGAAGAGACAGGCTGAATGTGAGTGGCTGAGCTGCATCTGATTGTGCCCATGTGTTTTCTCTGTACAGTGACAGGCTGCCACACCAGTACAGTAGCTAAGTGCATGTGACTAGGTCACCATGACAACAGAGCTCCCTGGAGCATGCTCAGGGCAGAGCGACGTCACCAGCCTTTACATGTGTGTGTTTTGTTCATGTGTGTACAGTGACTGAATTTACTGCTGTTCTTGCTGTTCTGTGTGTGGAACAGAAGCAAAATGAGAAGGGAAGAAGAAGAAGAAAGACGGAGAGGACAAAATACTGGTAGTGGGGATAAGATGCAGAGAGGGCGTAATAACTGTGATGTGAGCTCCATCATCATTTACTTTCTGCCAGGTGGTCTTATTTGCCTTATCATAGATTTCTGAGCTCTTCAGATACAGAAGAGTGAAGACATTTTTGCTAGTCATCACCTACAGATGGACCTTCAAAAGGCAGTTTGAGGGTTCAGACTTGGCTTTAGGTTTTTGCAGCCATCGGAGGAGAAGGGAATGGGGTATTAATTTGGTTTAATTCAATTCAATTCAATTTTATATATATAGTCCAATATCACAAATCAAGGAATCACCTCAAAGGGCTTTCAGTCTGTAAAATATACAACACTCTCTGTCCTTAGACCCTCAGTTCGAGTGAGGAAAAACTGCCCAAGAAACCCATCCATAAAAAATGGTAGAAACCTCAGGAAGAGCCACAGAGGAGGGATCCCTCTTCCGGGACGGACAGACAGTGCAATAGGTGTTGTGTGTACAGACAATGGCAAACAGTGAAAATGCTCAAACACAACATAACATTCACACAGGCAGGAAGAAAGAGAAAGAATAACAAACAACAGACACTGGAGAAAACACTGGACAGGTTGGAGTCGAGAACCACACATCAAGAACGCACAGATCCAGAGATACCTGAAGAAAGGAGCAGGAAGAGAGAGGACAGAGAGGAAAAACACACAAAACTACGGGAAGGGGAAGACACATGTAATGGAGGGGGGGGGGGGTGCGGTTAGGTGCATCCATGTAGAAGAAGGTTTGTCCATCTGTCCTTCTCTATTTCATTTAAAATCCATTTTCTCAGCTACTGTATTCCAAGTCAGGCTGATTTGAAACTTGGCAGGTAGGTTGTTACAATTGAGATGCTGCTGATGGAAGGATAGTGGACACCACCGGGAGCCACTCATAGTGTGGGGTTCAACAATTTTGTAGGGACCAAAATGGATGATTTAGTGATTTACTTTGCAGGGACCCCATAAAATAAATCATTAATTGAATTTTAGGGTGAAGACCTGAGTTAAGGTTAGGGTTAGGCAAGTAGTGGTTATAGTTTGGATTAAAGCCATTTGTAATATTTTTATTTTAAAGGTACAATATGTAACATATGTTTCTCAGATTGTCTTGGTTTCCTACATCCATGGCAGCAGGCTGTAAACTGATTTCTGTGTAAAGGACTCAGGTCGAATATTCCACAAAGGTCACGTTTATACTCGCTACTAGTTCTTCAACGCTTCTGACCAGTGAGACAATTTTATATGTAGCAAACAAACCGGGTGTACTGACCTTTTTTGAGAAATTCAAAACTAATCTTTCATGCAGGTGATGATGACACAAACCATACATACAAAACCAAAATCATTCCCAATAAAGCAGCTGAGCTAAGCAAGCTATGATGTAAACTATAGGTTGATGCTACATTATGAACATTACAAATCAGTTGTGCTAAATCCTAACTCCATCACTAAGCTAACGATAGCTAGTGTTGCACACTGTTGTTGCTGTAGAGGAGAGTCACTGAAGAACTTGGGAGTGAGCATAAGGATTTTTACAAGAAATCAGTGTAAAGGCTGTTGTCATGGAAGTAGGCCACCGAGACAGTGGTTAGCTTAGAAATAGAGTAACATCAACAAATGACCCAGCACAACACAGACTCCAACATAAACTTCACACACAAATCGCATATTGAACCTTTAATCTTACAAAGTGCTGTTTTAATATAAGTCTCCAGGAAATTAATGTAACTCTGTTTTGTCCCCACAAGTGAAGAAGGATAAGTGTGTGTGTGTGTGTACTATTGTGTGTGTCTGCTCAATGATTCATCTTCTCTCATATATAACAAAAGGAAGACATTGATCACTGTTAGGCTCTATTCAGCCACTGCTCTACATTGTACTGACAAACTCACATAAACGCACATGTGAGTTTGTCATGCACACAATGACTTAACCCTCACATGGTGTACATGTATACATGCACATACACACAGACCTGCTACCAGTTTAAACACACACATTACTCACGTGCCCTTGAGGCTGCAAGTGAATATGACCCTTTTGGCTTTTTCCAAACACACACACACACACACCTTATAATAGGATGCACATCTCACTGCACGAGGAAGCTTTTTAGGACACACATCGACAACTAGGAAGTGAATGAAAAATGACTCTCACCTTGAGAGATGTCATTTTTGAAAGTTTCCCCACAGTTCTGCCTCAGAGAATCCCCCCTCTGTCTGTCCCAATCAATACCGTCTGTCTGGATAAATTGGAAGAAAACTGCCTGTGAACATCAATGTGTGTGTGTCTGTGCTGGGTGATTAGAAGATGTAGAGGGATTGCTGCAGCTTTATTGCATTTCCGTGCTCCCTGTATGAATAACATTCAAATGAAGCTGAAAGGAAAAAAACAAATGTGACTTTTACACTGTTACAGCTGCTCCTCTTCATCACAATTGGTCACAAAATGTACTTTGTTTTGTTCCGTTCACATTGTTCATTCTGCATGTGAGCTGCAGGTTATTTTGAAGTGTCATTGTTTTTTTTCAATTAAGAGACAAACTCCCACACTGCTCTTTGATTAAGTACCACTCATCATGTTGCATTCATATTGGACAAAAGCCTCAAATTTTTTATCTCACTCTTTCAGATTCATTAATTGCAGGAGGCACAACAACATTAAATATTTATTTAAAAAAACACACTCTGGAAAGAGCACTCACGGTGACTTAGTTTATTGTTTGGCATCTCTGAGGAGGACTTAATTGAGTCATTTTGGTCAAAGATTGATTGACTGTATAATTGTAAAAACATGCCACACACAGCTGTTTGTGTCCCAAAATTAAATTAAAATTAATTTGTACTATTATATCGGATACGGTTTCTATTAGTCAGAAGCTACTGGGAATAGTAACACAGCACTGGCAAATTCCTGCCATAGCCAGGCCAGGGCATTACAGCTAAGTTTATTCAGTCTGAATCTTACATTGAATGCAAACAATATTAGTCATTAAACCTCCCTGGAACTAGACTGCACTAAAAAGAGGTGCTGACCCACGCCTGGTACCTGTTAGAATATCAAACTCAATTTCTGGGGGGTTTAAACTAATTTGGTCCTGTGACCTTGAACTTTGACCTTTTGTCCCCCAAAAAAGTAAAACCAACTCAAGTCCTCTACATAGAAATCAGTGTACAGACTGTTATCATAGGTGTACAGTCATGGCCAAATGTTTTGGCAGTAACACAAAATTTGTTTTCCCAAACTCTGCTGTTTCAGGTTTTTGAGATTTTCAGGTTTTTGAGAGTTTCTGTGGCGTATTGAAGAACAATTATAAGCATTGTGTAAGTCTGAAAGAGTTTATTGGCAAATAAATCAAATTCATGAAGTCAATTTGTGTCACTGCCAAAACATCTGGCCACGACTGTAGGCAACTGAGACAGTCATTAGCTTAGAAATGGAGGTAGCTAAACTTAACAAACATCTCCCAGCACAAACTCCAACAGAATCTTTGAATAAGCACACCAGCAATCTTGTACCTTATTGAAGCTGTGTTGTCCTGGGAGCCTGTCGCTTGTTGACGTTAGCTAACTCCACAGAGTCTCTCTGAGAAATGGAGTCAGCCAACGTCAACAGATGAGAGACTCAACAACACAAACTTCATGTGACCTTAAAACCACACAAATGCAAATCTTACATATTGAAGCTTTAAAGCTGCACTACTCAATAGTTTTATATTATATATATCAAATATTATATCAAATGTCTATGTAATATCAATCTAATCACTTATATTGACACACCCACAGGAAAAAAAATCAACATCTCACATCACCTCAAAGCCAAGTAAGTTTTTATTCCGTGTTTGCTTCCATTTTCATTATACTTGTCAGTTTTATTGTATGATACATATCACACAAAGTAAGCAGGCAGCTGGTAACTAACAGTGAGGAGGATCTACAGTAACAGCTAGACAGCTGGAAATCCATTGAACAGAGAATAAAGATGTTTCTCTTGATCTGTCATTCCTCTGGTGAAACCTCTGGAGCAGCAGTGCCTCTAATTCATACAGACGTGATTTCTGTGGCACCAAGCTCACCCCCCTATTTCTGTATGTGTGTGACTTAAGTGTGTTGTTCAGTCTGTGCATGAATGTGTGTGTTTGCCAATAAAATGTGTGCTGACATTTCCTTAGGTCTTTTTGATGTCACCTTTTCTGCCTCTCTTTATGAGTGTGAATTATATTGCTGTATTTCCCTTGATAAGGGATTTATGGTGTGACGGTGTGTACTTTGACTGATGGCTGTGTTTTTCTAGGTTTGGTTGTTGTCGGCACTTTTAAACCCAAGTAATGCAAGTCATGGTCCCGAAAGGATGCATTCTGATCATTTTCACGGTTCATCGGTTAAGATATATAATACAGCGCCAACATGAGGTCAATATTTGGAGTTTTGTGTCAAACGTTGTGCCATTGAATGGATTGCCTATAAATATTTGACAGAGATAGTCAAGCTTGCTGGTTCATGAATCCTAGTGACAGCAGTGATGGTAGTGGCTTTTCATGTTTCCTAACATGCTAAACTAAAATTGCTAGTCTATATATGATATGCTAGCCTTCAATTTTGCATAAGTACAGTCTGCTAGGGTGGCTTCTCTTGAGGTGTGGTCAAATTAGAGTACACAGTGAATTCCCTCACAGGAGTTTTCCACACTTCCACTTCGGTTGGTCCCTAAATATTCACCTTTAACAATAACAATATCTACGTAACAGTGCTGGTGATGTTTGAAGGAAGGGAGAGGTGGAGATTCAAAATGATCCTACTTTACTGGCAATGTTGAACCATTTACTCAAATTTAAAGGAGTTGGCAGTTGATTTTTGTAATCATTCCTCCTGTTCATACTGACCACTAACCATAATTGTTGTGAACTTTTGTTATCCTGTCCTGTATCGCAGATATTAAGATGAGACGTCTAGTTCTGGAAGATCAATCCGGAGATTTGTCTGTTTTCACTTTGAATGGATAAAAAATAAATAATGCATACAGGCAAATATCAGTGTTAAAATTACCATTTAGTACAAACATTACATTCTGAATTTTCTGTTGTTACTTTGGGCGAAATGTGATATTTCTCTTCCTGCTTTGTTCATGGAAGCAGCTGTTTCAGAGCCTTGTTTACACTAAACTGTGGTGAACGGTGTCCTCCGCCAGCAGGAAAAACTTTCTGGTAACCCAGGAAGAATCAGAATGAAGGTGTCCTTCTGTATTTTTGGTAAACGGAAAAAAGAGCCATAAATAGATCATTTTAATGAGGAAAGTCTGCAAATAGCAGCTTAAATGTCAGGCAGCAATGAGTGAATTTGTGTGGATTAGAGTTTATGTAGAGAGGTAAGCCTTCTGTTTGCTTCCTTTTTTATTAATTTACTGTCTTTCACTCTGACTGTTTACAGAATTGACAGCCATTATTTTGGGTATAACCAGGTTAAAACATCAGCCGGTTTGCATATTTGTACAGTGTCCACCGTCATAAATGTACTGTTGCAGCAATTGCAACAATGCCAGAACAGGACACTGCATTTATGCAGTCAAAAGTACCAACTGTCGACCTGCTAATCTGCCAGACAATCACACATCAAGTACGTAAGCTGTTCAGACAATAAAACAGTCTGTCAGTCAGTGAGTCAGTCATTCAGGCAGCTGGAGGCACTGTCATCTCTCAGTCAGTCAGCCACTCAGCCTGCACACCAGAAAGTCAAACGAGAGCAGGTGGCAAGTCAGTCATCTTACTAAAGAAGCAGCCATTCTGTCCTAACATGAATCATTACTTTACACAAAGGTTTTGAGTGTACAGAAGAATATTACTGGGATGGAAGAGACAGTGATTATTGTTATTCTGATAGAGATTCAGAGATTGAGACTGAATGACAAAAGATTAATTTTGTGAGACCAATCTTTTTTTTTAAATCTCTTTTGAAAAGATGTAGATGCAGAGTCGGTGTGCTAAAGATCATGTGCCAACTTTGTCCCCCATTTTTTAGATGCTCTCACAGCACATATAAGAATCTCAGCCAGTCAGTTGGTCCCCATTCCACTTAAAACACAATATCTCAGGAATAGTTTGGCAGAATGTCACAGAATTTCGCACAAACAAGGTTGAATTGAAACAATTTTGGTCAAGCTAGCTTTCACCCCATGCCTGTCTATTCTCATGAATACAATATCTCAGAATGGCCCTGAGGGCATTTAAATGAGCTTAGTAAATACACAAAAGACATAAATATGGTGGAAACCACTTTTAGTGATCAGTCTGTCTATCAGCAGATGATTATTATAACCGAACCTTTAATTTTTGATACATACACATACCTCGACCGGAATTAAAAGTGGGACGTTTTTTCCGACTCATATTTCGCGCCTGATGCTGATGTTCTCTTTCTCTTTAAATTGCTCAAACCAGCAAGTAGAAACTCTAAAACTGTCCTTTCTCTTCTGCCTTTTCACCTCACAGAGACATTACTTTACGGAGCATCGATTTACTTCATGAGAGTGACTTTGCTCATGTGTATTAATTTTCTGTAATTTTGCATTAAGAGAAAATGATTTCAAAGTGCAGCTGCACCAGCTTCAGCTATGAAAAGACCTAAAATGAACACTGTAAGTCAACTGATCAGTAGAAGTGAATTATTTAAACACGTCTGTATATGAATGATTCTGTCCCAGGCTTTTTGATCCATATAAAGTAACTGTATATGTATTATAATTTACCCATCGCATTGATCCATGTCTTTAGGGACATTTCACCCATCCTTTAAGAGTGGTTAATCCAGTAATGTTAAATCAACAACCATAACGCTAACATCGAGGTATTGAATGTTTGTTGTTAAGTTAATTCACTGCTGTCATTTGTCATCTGGAGTAGTTGCTTCCAACATGTGCTGTGATTTTCTGTTAATACTTTTCTCTGTAATGTCATCTAAACCAGCACAGTCCAGGCTTTCATGTATGTTATCCATTTGGCAGTCCTTCATCTGAATTTCACGTCATCGGAATCACATGACTGCAAACAAGCTATTGAGAGAACTACATGAACAGATTATGACGCAAGGCTAGTGGATGCATCTGATTGAACTTATAGTTCTTGCTTAATTGGGGCAAAGTGTTTGTGTGTTTACACAACAAAACTTGGTGGACAAAATAAGAAGCACCTTTAAAGCTTACCAATTATAAGATTCTACGTTGCCTTCCCTTACTGCCTGTTTCACTGTGTGAGGTATGAGTCACTTTCTTGTGCTGTAGTGTGTTAAAGTGGGGTTGCAGTACTATTCTGGTGGTCTCTTAGGCTTCATGAGGTTGCACTGAGGTCAACATGCTTGTTGTGTCTAAACCCACAGCTGAAATGAATAAATTATTCCATACATTGTTTATTTATGTTGGTGGAATTGATTCTCTTCCCACTTATAGCCAGTGATGCCATTAAAGCTGGTTGAGAAGCATCCAAGGACTATAATTTGTGGTTTAGTAATCAGTGGGCAGGAAGACAATCAGATCTTTTCAGCAATAAGTGGTTAGTGTTGTATTGATTGCCATCCATTTTCTCACCATTTATTTTATTCTATACTTTGTAGAAGAGTTTCCAGAGCCCATTTCCTATTACAACAGGTAGCCATAGCGATCTTTAAAGGTTGCGTGGGAGCTAAGATGTTAGCTAATAACTTACAGTGCAACATTTATTTATTTATGTCCTTAAAGTAGCAGTTTAAAAAGACACCCCTACATTAAACTAAATGGTATGATAGTGACTTAAACTTACATTGTACTATTTATAAAAAGAGCTGCAGGGTTGTGTTGGCTTGTGGTTGACAGTTTGCTAGTTTCCTGGTTTTGCTAGCTTATCTTTAGACCTGCCACACACTTCTGTTTATTACCATTAAAAATATAATAAAGATATATACAAAGATAACAAAGATATTAATTTATACATTGTTTAGTTTTAGAGGGCTCATAATAGCACATAATTTATACAAAAAGTAGATACAATGCTAGTGACTTTAATTACTTTTTTACAGGAGTAGCTAGTCCTTTCACTAAAGTCACATCAAGATAAGAAACATGAGCATCTTTCTTGTTCTAAATAAAGGACTTTTTGTAATATTTTTTTTTTATTTATGATGTTTCCTTTATTTACAATTAGATACACTTTAAAATTCCTAGGTAAATTTAAAGGTGTTTTGGGAGCGAAGAAGTTAGCTATATGCAGTGCATATAGCTAACTTAGCAACATTTATCTACTAAGCTTTCTATTTTTATTTTTCCTTTAAAGTACCAAATTGGAAAGAGACACTTAGCTGGCTAAGTGTGACATTAAACTATTCCTGAAACCCCTCAGCTTTGTGGGCTACAGGTTTTGTTTGTGTTAGCCTGATTTTGACTGGCTAGTTTGCCGGTTTTGCTAGCTGTTACCTGAGTCGAGCCTCACCACACAGCTTTAATTCAGTCTACTAAATTATAGGAAGGTAATAGTGGACTTGAAAATAGTGGTCTGGTATCAATGAAAACAAAGAGAATTTTCATATTCAGAAGAAAAAAACTGCTGTATGGATGGTCAAGTATCTGTGGGAACACATTTATCTGAATGTATCTACAACCATTACAAAATGTATGAGGTTCATTTTGCTCACAGCATGCTGAATTCAGAGTGAGTCAATCACTAACCTCCTGCCTCTTTTCCTCCCCTCTCTCTCCCCCTCCCTATTTCCTTTCTCTTTTTGATCGATCTGTTCGCTTTCTCCAGGTCTTGAGGAAACGGTGATGCTTAATGGCTGCCCCCTCCCGAGGTCATCGTAGTCCTTGCAATCATAGATCCATCATCAAGGAAAAAGCTCCCATCATGGCGACCCCCTACCTTCAGACTGTGCTCATTCAGCCCTCCTGTAGAGGGTATAATTGCTGAGGGTGGGGAAGTGAAACTGAGACAAACTTGCCCGTGAAAATAACACTCACCCAAAACATGTAGTGTACCTTTCTCCAATGCGGGGGGAGGGTCTATATTTGAGTCTCATTTATTTTTTATTTATTTCTGTTTACGTAATCTCTGGAACAGATTCGTGCTCGCTTGCTTAAAGAGTGTATGTGGGTGTGGACCGAGCGTGCGAGTTGAGGAGAAAGTGACAGAAAGAAAGAAAGAAAGAAAGAAAGAGAGAGAAAGAAGGAAAGAGATGGTCCTCTACACCACCCCTTACTCCGGTG
>JAPQRN010001521.1:0-12001 GCA_037367275.1 Coranthus polyacanthus | reverse complement strand
TATAATATAATAAGTACCATCACATTTATTGACAGTGTAGGGGTAGGAAACTACCTCTGCGACTCTCCACGTATGGGACCAGTGTCCAACCGTTTTTGAGTCGAGAGCCAAAGGCAATGCATGAGCCGAGGTTAGGGTTAGGGTTAGGCTGGCTGCATACTACCATGGTAGAGGTTAGGCTGAAGATATAATGCATTAGACTGCTATCATCATTACAGACTGGCCATCCAAGCTAACATATGGCTACAGATACAGGTATTTCTATTCCCTTCTACATTACTAAATTAGCCAAGGTTTAGAAGAAGCACACGGACAATAAATTACAGCTTAAGTAAAACTGACATTAATGTGGACAGTTTTACCTTGATCAGCAAAGAATTCAAGGTGATTCAGTGGATTTTAGACTGCTGTTATAATAAAAACAAATGCTGGACAGAAACTGTTTCCTCAGCATCCAATCAAAACCAAGGTATTACAGAATGAGCTTACAATGAGTGCAAGGAATGATGTATAGCTCAGTTGATGTGTAGGTGTACAACACGTAACCAGTGGCCCAATTTCTATGTACTAATTACATTTTCTGGTGCTCGGGCAAATAATTAATAACCTCGGTGCATTTCCCAACACTCTATTGATTGATGTTGTAGAAACAGCTCCTTATATCTTGCTGCGTCTGTGCATTGTTATTTTCCTTCCACTGTGGTGAGTCGGTGGCCCCAGTTGAGCTCTATGCTAATGCACATACTTGTTGCCTTTTATCACAGCAAATCTGACACTTACTCTGATAAAAGGATACACATTTGTCATCTGCTGTAAAAAAAATTTGTCAGCTCCGCAAGGGGAAATCTATCTAAGTCAGCAGGTGTGTTTTCTGTTTAAAAATCACATTACTGTACTCTCATATATGTCCCCACATCAGTACTCCATCAAATTATGTAGGAATAATTGGCCTCTAATTAGTCACCTGTATCAGTCTTTAGATGTCACGTAAGGGTGCCCATGTCTGTTACATGATCAATCCATCATGTTATCAGCACTTGAAGGCTGTGTCTTTTTGGAGTGTTTGAAAATGTCATGGTGAGAGACCAAAACATTCATTTTTTAATGTTAATGTTAATATATAACCCATAGGGTTCTTTTCTGCCAATATCTGATTTCTGATTCTTCCAAAGTTTCCCTACTGCCGCCTTTGGGTCGGTGTAACAGGGTGTCAGGCAGGGTCCCTCATCACTTTGGACAGTGACATATGACACCAGCGGGCAGACTCAGCCTCTTCTCTCGCCATTCATCAGTTCAATGACATCTTAAATTTTAAAGCTTCTGAGCTGTCACAAAATAAGCTTCATAGTTTCCCAGTCACTTCAATAAATCAAAAGGGTGGCCAGGCAGCTGCCTCACCACCAATAGAGTCTGTGACAACTGAGGGAGCTGACAAAAGACTCAAAGAACTCAAATGGTGATTGAGAAATTGCAGACAGCAAGTTGGTTGAACTCATCTTGTCATGATGGTGGGCGTGGAAGTCTTTTAGGTTGCCTTGACCTGCATCAGACTAAAAGAAGGCTTCATCTGAAGGAGATGGGAAATGCAGTATGTGGGCTGCTTAGAGGTTTGTAGAAATCTGTCTGAATGTCTGAGTTCATGTTTTATCTGTAACAAAAATGGATATGAAAGAAAACTAACTTTAAAAGTTAAAGTCCTTCAGTACTCAGAAAATGTCTATCCCTTAGAAACTGATTGAGCTGCTTTGGAGCAGATTGTGTTTCAGTAGCATTTCTTGAAAATTGTTAGCAAATGATGGCGCTTCTTGAGAGGGAAACATAAATGGACGATATATGGACTACATTTGTCTAAACACCTACTCAAAATTAGACAAATTGCAATGAATGAATGAATAAATAAAAGTGACATGTTAACATTATTTTCAGTTGGCAATATATTAAAAGATATGCTGTCAGTAGTTTTAACTAAACTTCTCATGCTAGATGTAGACAGTGACCAGTATTTCTAAATGCAAAGAATGACTCACTGGATGCTATTTCTCTGTTAAGTTTGAAATGGACACCTCATCATCATCATCAGCACATCAGAGATGCTAAAGCTGTAGCTAAAGCTTGAAGACAAAGGTTAAAAATGTATGATGAAGATAAAATGAAACATCTAAAACTGAAGCTTTCTATTGTTAAAACTAATGCAGCTCCAAATTCAAATCAGCCCCAGGGTGACACATTTCGAGAACACTCTGTCCTAAAATGTGATTAATATTATTTAGACTACATGTAGCATGCATAAATTATGCACTGCCAAATCTCCAGTATAAAAACATAATCTACCACAGGTCAAACAGGCCATTCCACAGTGTGAGTAAAGCCTCCTTATCTGAGGAATAATTCATGGTAATCGAAATACAAGGAAAAGCACTCAAACACTGTTTAGAAACAAGGATTGTCAAAGCCAGAACTAACGTCTCATTCTGCAATTTAGATCACAGTTAAGGTCTTACATGGCCATGTCTCGCAAGAAATTTGTTCCAGGCAGTGCTGGTTTTGTCACATTTTGCCATCAAACATTTGCTGCAGGCACACTGTGTAATAAGGAGGTTGTGTTGTCTTGCTGTTAGTTTACAAGTTACACGGGATACAACTGACTTCAATATAGGTTTAGGAAATATACCCTACCATTTTTATATGGCCTATATTTCTTTTTTTTCTTCTTAGCCTTGACATTGAGCCAACAAATCTACACAGGGATGTGAGGTAACTCAAACATAAATGAAACCCAAATGAGAAATGGATTGATTCAGTCTCTCACATGAGAGCGATTCTTTTTTTCTGCTTTCACAGGTGTTCCACAAACGCTTGGGGAAATGCACATTATTACATTTCCTGTTGCTTGAAGCCCAATTTAAGTGCACTTTTGCTAAAGATGAAATCAGAAATCAGAATGAAAGGTAGATGACTGCGCTACAGTGGTTTGCTACTCTTGAAATCAGTTAGGAAAAAAAGGAGTTGGTGGTGGTGGTGAAAGGCCTGTACCCTGTGTGGAGAGAATGACGTGAGCTTTAAGTGCCTTGGAAAGACACACAGCACTCCAACTGACCCACTGCTGGTTTTCTGCTGTAAACACTAGTTGGTAGTTGTACGCTGTGAGGATCCATCCACCATGTTCACCAATTGTTACAGATAGAACTGGCTAATATCGTAATTGAGCCTGTTCTCAGTCCCAAGTCGTCACATTCTGTCACAATATAAGTCCTTAGACATTAGAAATTGACGACAGAAGGCCATGTGACATCGTTAAGTTGCAAGAATGGTTGGTTTGATTATGGTGGAACACCAAAGGTTAGGTTTTTCATAAATTGTATAGATTTGGTCTGGTTAATTTTGCTTTCACACTACAATTTTTGGAGCATCTATGTAGCTGTGTCTCCCTGACGTCTGTATATTGTTTTTCACCTAATGCTTCCGTCTTCTTTTGTTTTTCATCACGACAGCCTTGTTTAACTTCCTGCAACTGATTCAAAAGTCTGAGCTATCCAAAAATTGGTTTCACAATGTAAATGAATTGAACTACGATTCAGTTTGATCTGAGACCACCTGTTTTGGTTAGACCAAAGACCAGTTGTGTGTTCTGCACTGTGGTCTGTGGGAGGTTTCACACTGCAAATTGGGTTTGAATCAAACTTTCAAGTCTAAAATGAGGTAGGTGTGAAAGCACCCTGACACACAGCAGACCAGGGTTCACGTCCCTTTTTATGCTGTTTATTTTTGCATTTTCTCTCTTTGTCTTACTTATCTTTTAGCCTTTCCCTGATCCTTTTTTTAATGCCTAAGCTAGCCAAACCATAACTATGGCATTGTGTGGATGCCTTTCAGACTACCCCACACATTGAAACATGATGCTCTAGGTGTACCCTATGTGTTGATGTGACGCCCTGGCCAAATGTCACTGTGTAACGAGTTGGAAGTGAGAATGTGTAGCATATTCAGGGAAGAGAGACTCTCACAGTAGATATTAAAATATCTTGGACCTGTGCAACCAATTAATGACTGCAGGAGTGTTTTTCTTTAAAGTGTCCTCCAGCAGAATTTCTGACCATTACCACTCATTCCTGCATATGCACCATGCTACTTCCATCCAGCAGAGATTCTGATCACCCTCACTCACAACAATGTTTTCTATTCACAGCGTTTCTGTCCTATCCCGCTATGAAAATAAGACATTATAGATTTTGCCAGAGGCAGTGGGAGCTAAAAAGTGGATAAAAATGTAGGGATCTTGCCCCTGCTTCTCAGAGTTTATGTTGTTTCCAGCAGATATAAATCAGATGCTGAAACATCAGACATAAACGGGCATTAATGGTTTTTAGCCACAGGCTTTTTTTTTTGTTTTGTTTAGCATTTCAGCTGTCATGGTGTTCACCTTAGGTCTGACTTTTCTCTGACTGGAAAAACAAACTAACTAAACATAGTTTTTGTAGACGGAATCCTCTGGTACCAGAACCAGAGAAATGTTGACAAAAATAAACAACACAGTGACATAACCATACAGGTAATTGTTAGTTATCTTTTTGCTTTTCTTGACCTTGTTTGCAATTTGCCAAATGTTGACTGTTACCGTGCAGGAGCTTATGATTTTCTTTGTGAAAAATGAAATACAATGCAAGAAAAGGGCTGTATACTGTGTACGCTAGAGAAAACTTCCTCTGACAGAGAGACATTTTCTACTATCTCTGTGCTTCAAAAGCTCTGTTCAATTTTGTCATGGCTTGTGCCCTGATGTTGGGATAATGTGTTTAAACTTGAATAACATTTTTGCTATGACACACTGCAGTAACAGAAAGCAAAGCATAAAGGATTTTTTTTTTTGCCCTTTTTTTTTCATTTGCACACTTCCTTCTGCAGTTTCGCAGTGGCAACTTTCTGCCACCCAGAAAAGCTTTGTGCAGTAACATCAAAGCACAAACAGCTCCACCAACACATAAAAGTTCTGAGAAGAGAATCAAGACTTGGGAGTTATGGAAATGATAACTGCCACATTATAGGCCCCTGTGTCCCAGACAATTACTATAAGTCACTTTTATAACTCCTAATTAAGTCTCCTATAAATTCTTGATGCATCTTTGTACAGAGCTCTAAATCAAACGGCTCCTGTTGGCATCACCTTGGCATATTCTATATGGGAGAGAAAGGGGAGGACTGGTTTTATACCCTGCAATTTATGAAGCCCACAAAGTACACAACAGTAGGGATGATACTATGGAGGGAGCTATAGAAAAAGACTATGCAAATTAACCATCTGAATTGCTCTGATGAGAGGGTGAAAGGATTCCAGAGTTGGACCTTCTCACTGATTACCACTGAGAGATTAAAAAAACCAAAGAGGAAAGTTTCATTTTCAGACTGGCATACCTAATTTTTTTATATCAAATGAAAGTATTTAATTTAAAGTACTATTTTTATTCAGCATATGATCTTGATCCGTATCAAACTGAAATATGCTTTGCTTCATTTACAGTGTGAAAACACTTTTGGGATGATTCAGCGACATCGCTGATTTTAAAATATATCAATATCTAAAATTCAGATGAGTGTTCAGATGATTTAAAACACAACCTCCATGTTACAAAAAAAAAATAGTCATTTCTGAACTTTTTTGCAGTTGTAAATGTCCTGTCAGCAAGTTGTTCTTGTCAGCAAAATGCTTTTTGGGCCACAGGGGATTTCTCATTGCAGTGTTGTTGGACACAACAATTCCACCAGTGAACACAAGTGTCCACTGGTGGAATTGGCAGCAGTACCATATCCAGCTCTAATAAGACATTCATGCTTTCTGTTTCAGTTCATTCTGTATTCAGACTACCACACAAACTGGAGGGTTAAGCATTAACCCTTGCTCACAAGCAACTTTATCGAGCAAAACATAGCACATTTTGTGTATAGCCACTAGCTGCCTTGAATACACACATCTGATTGGAGCAGAGCAGTGCACCCTCGGTGCTGCAACATCAATTCTCAATAACAATCCCATTGTTAGATCCCTTTTCCTTTTAAATGATGACATCCATATATCAAACTTAAATTTGAATTTATCAGTATTTCAAATTCACAAAAAAATAAAACTAGGCTCTCTGTTCAAAGTTAACCTTACTTTAAGAAAAATATGTAATATTAATATTAATATTAATATATGTAATTCTGCTTTTCCATTACTTTGTGCATATCCTGGTGATGAAGTTTTGTGTGTGAACTCCCATTTCTGGCTGTATGTTTGAAATTCTTTGGAAGAGTATCAGGGCATCATTGTCAGAAAATGGAATACCTTATCTTGAAAAGTGGGCTTTTAACTTCCTGATCACTGTGCAGGACCTCGTGTCTAAGACATAATCAATTTCCCAGAAGTTAGAGTAGTAATCCACAGTTATCAGATAATCTCTTTTCTCAAAACTAAATAGGTCTGTGCCTACTTTGGCCCACGGCCTGTTTGCAATCTCGTGTGGCTGTAGTGTCTTTATGCATCCATAAGAGGTAAGGTGTGATGAGTGGATACGTTGAATGATCCTGTGAGGTTAGGTCATCCTGGAAAGCAAAACAATGCATTATGTCTGCAGGTAAGTCTTTTTTATTCTGTGGCCATCCTTTCTAGATGGTGTTGATGATGTTCTGTGTTGCAAATAGCACTTAGCCTCTCAGCTGTCTGGCTTGTGTAACAATCCTGCAATTATACTCTGCTTACGGTGTCAACAACCATCATGACACGTCCTGGAACATAAGTGACATAATTATATTTCTGCAATCACAATAACATTCTTTGCACTTTTTTGGAGCATTCATTAATGGTTTTCTGACAATATATTATTTATCAAGGGCCCTGTTGTCTGTTTGTTGTTTATTAACAGGTCTGCCGTAGGTATACTGATGGAATTTCCAAAGACTATTGCCAGGCACTCTTTTCAATTCACAAGTCTGTGTGCTCTGTTCCAAAATTGTAAGAGCTTACATCCCTGAGTTAGTCCTGCCCCCAGACCAGTTTCACTTGCATCACACTGCAGTGTCAGATCCTCTTCTGGGCTGTAGTACTTCAAAACTGGGACCTGTGTTATCTTATCTTTCAGTCTTTTGAATGTGTTCTCCTGTAACTCAGACCAGTCCCACATGTTCTCTTTGTGTGTGAGTTGTCTCAGAATCTCACAATCATCAAAGAAGTGGTCATAGAACTTTGACAAAGTAATTCACCATCCCAACCAGTCTCTGAAACCCTTTAATGTCTGATTGTGGTGGCATTTCCTTGATTGTATTCACCTCTTCTGGGTCCACCTTTAATCCCTCTACAGTTACTAGGTGTCCTGTAGATGGTTGTTCTTCCCTCCTGAGTTTGAACTTTTCAGAATTGAGTTTGATGTTTTTCTCTCTGCATCTTTGTAAGAACTGTCTCAACTTGCCATCATGGTCTTTTCTTGCACTCTGCACTGTCACCCTCTCCAGTGGTCAGCGCATCCTCTGCTATGATGTAAATGCCAGGCCCTCTAATGCTTGACTTAACTTATGCTGAAACACCTCTGGTGCTAGACTGATCCCCTCAGCCATCCTCAGCCAACAGAATCTACCAACGTGGTGAGGTAGCTCGATTCTTCTGCTAATTTCATATGCCAAAATGCCTATGCATATCCTGGGCCTGCCGTTTGGCCACTGAACTGAACTGACTTATCCAATCCATGCTACATTCTACCAGTGTAATGATGTCTCTATCGATGAGATCCATACGTGCCTCTTTTAAAGGTTTCTTCATGGCCACTGGAGTTACACGTTTTGGAAATTTCACTGGTTTCACTGTTGATTCGATTTCGTACTCTCCTTCCAAGCAGCCATCTCCTGTGAATACATCTTTAAACTCTGTTGTTATTGCCTCTTAAGTCCAGAGACTCACACACGCTTCCTGTGTAGTCACTATGCTGTCAGTGGCACATATGTTCTTGCACTGCACTTTTAGTGAGTTTCATATTTATGCTCGTTCTTCTGCAGAGAAGAACGATTTTGCAATCTTTTCCAACTACTTGAAGCTCTAGCCTGTACAGCTTCTGATTTCTTGGATTTCTGATTTTAATTTTGCATTTGCTAACTGGGTGCAACTTGGACATATTGTACATCACTAGCACTTTGTCAGTGTCGGCACTTTATTTTCTAATTTGCTTCTTGCAGGCTGCTACAAAGCTGTTCTCTTTATTGCACTTTTTACACTTTTTACTTTTTCCAAAAGCTGGGCATTTTGTTTTAAGTTTCTCATGTGTTTTGCACTTGTCTTTCTTTCAAGACTTTTTAAGAGAATGGACTTCTTCCACTGCTTGACCCTCACTGGTTCTGCTATCATCCATCGCTCTGCATACCTGTCGACATTTATCCAGTGCCAGGTTGTCCATTCTGCGCAGTCTTTCTCTCCAGTTGGAGCTGCGTGTACCACACACATTTCTGTCTCTGATTAGTCTTTCAGCTCAACAAAATTCCAGGTTCAGTCTGTGACATAGTTATTTCTCCGGGACTCCTGCAAAGAAACAATATTTTTCTACAGTCTCATTTACTACTCGGAGTACAGTGCTCATCAAATTTCCACATCATTAGACCTACTGTCCTCCTTTTTGAGGAATTGACTAGATTTATTTGCGTATTTATTTTGTTTTAGTGTTAGTTTTTCAGGCATCATGAGGAAACATTCAGATGAAAGAACGCATCAAATAGTTGTTCATTAAATTATTACTGTGCCAAGCCATTTTATTCTTGTTCACCATGAACCAATAACAATGACAAAGATGATTTTACCTGTAATTTTAATTTTCCTTTTACTTTGGGTTATATTGGTCATTGTAGTTTTTCTTTACTTTTCTTGTTCTTGGAAACTCTTGTTTTTATTTTTATTTCCAATCAACAAAATTGTAAGTTTTTTGTTATGGACACAGTTTTGGTTATTAATCCTGTTTTCACATGTGATGTAATCTAAAATCCTTAACTGTATTTAAACATTTTAAAGAAGAAGTGTTGATACACAAAGACTTACTGGGCTCTTTGTGTCATGTCATAACAGTCCAACACTGTATGCTTTGTACACTGTTCTATATATCACGTAACTTCTGACATAGGCCATTAAAGCACATAATACGCTTTTCACAACTAATCACATATGTTTTATAACTGATCATGACCTTCCATCACCTTCTATGAAAGCTGGGAAATAGCAGTATCCATCATACTAGGAACACTGTGTGCCCACTCACAGATGTATGGTTCTGATTATCACAGACCAAAAAGAAACCTATGTACTTCAGTAGAAATCCAGATCGAACATAGTTTATCCTAAAATATGTTTGCTAAAGGGCATATTTTGTAACAACACTGCTCACATTGCTTGTACAAGTTCAGCAAATTAAAATATTATCCTGCATGATCATCAGTGTCAAACACTAATGTGAGCCCAGTCAAGTCTAACGAATGGATTCCCTCCGGCTTTTGTACTTATTTTCACTCTGCGCCACCTCTTTCGGGTTACCTCAGTGAATCCTTGTTATGGTATCTCTTAGAAACTAATAGCAGGCTGCACACCTGCATGGCAGTAACACCACTACCATGCATACTCTCAGATGACATGAGATGTGTGCTTCAGTTCTGTACTCTGTTCAGCTGACCAAGCACTTTAACAGCATCTGCTTGGAAGAAAAAAGAAAAAAAAAACAGCAGCCACTTCTATCACACATGGCTTGTTGGAGTTCACTGAAAATACTTGCAATTATTTCTGCCTACCCTGTAATGTATAGATAGCTGTAGATAAACCGCTGTATCTAATAGAATGTAACTCTCTTCAACCTGACCCTTCAGGCAATCTTATTTTTTCCCTACTTAGTGGTAATTACACTGTGAATCGCTCTGCACATATGCATGAAAAGGGGCCATATTGCCTCTATTGTGCCAGCGAGTGCACTGTCTGTATTGTCCTGATCGTGTGTTTCAAATTAAAGTCCATTAAAAGTATCCTGGGAGGGCGGGCCGGCTGCAGACCGATGGAGCGCAGCAGAGACGTCGCAGCTCAGGACAAGGGAGCTGAGCACTAAAGATACCTGCCATCTGGAGAGTCATTGAGTTGAGAAATGCACTGCAGCAGCTGATCAGCCTTTTTGGCTGCAGCTCAATACCAGATTTAGGACAGGGGCAGGAAGGAGCTGGAAGTGGAGCTTTTCTAACAGGCACACTGTGTTAGATTTATAGAAAGTGTTTTGGTTTGAGGAAAGCATTACTAACACAGATGTTCTGGATCAGTTGTTATCACACCATTATTTTAGGATCAATTGAAGCCTAAGATGCATGTGGAAAATGCATTTGTTTTTACCAGATATTTTCCCACATCTCCAATTGGACAACTGATTATTTATTTATTCTTATTTATTTAACCTTTATTTAATCAGTAAATGACTCACTGAAATTAGAAATCCTTGCCAAGACAGGCAGCAGCAGTTATCAAACCATCACTATAAAGTAAGTTAAAGAAGCATGACATAACAAACATAATCAGCAAGTATTTCTCAAAATGTATAATCATTAATATCCATGTATGCAACATCTACAGCCAGCTGTCCCTGCCTCCAAATCATTTAAAAACAATTTAAATTAATCTTATGAGAGCAGCTTTTTCCCAGTTGAGGATGGACCTTTGGTCCAGACAGTAAGAATAAATCCTTACAATCGAACACTGCAACCACTCGTACTTTTTTGACAGATGTAGGTTTGGAGATACAAAGGAAGCAGACCTACAGTAAAATAGAATAAATAAATAAGCACATGCATTTTTTTTTCTGCTCCTACAGATTTGGAGACATTAGCAGTCTTAAAAGTGTAAGTGTAAAAGTGTATTGCAGCCACACTGCACAACGTCAATCTAATAAATGTGGGTATGATGTCGTTGCTACTGAATCTCAGACTACAACGCAAGTAAATGTACAAGAAGTAAGCATCATTAGTACACTTTGTCTAGTTGCACCACTATAGTTGTAAACAATGAAGCTAAACTAATGATTGAGCGCTTTTACAAAGTGGCACTTATGTGAATTGGAAAAAAAAAGGAGGAGGATAAGGAGGACGTGAGTGTGGACCCGGTCGTGACTCGGGAAGCGAGGCCAACTTTGGATGTCAATTTTGCAAAGAAAGCATGAGGTTAGTATTTTTGGCTACATAAACCTCTGTGTTGCACCATGAATGTAATTTCATATTGAATTCCTATTGGTTTTTCAGTAGCTTCACACTGTGAGATGGTCAAACTAAATTTCTGACACTGTCAAATCACTGACACTTGTGTCCTAGACTGCTTTTGGTCAAAAAGCCAGGACAATGGCAGACTGTGAACAAAATCACTTACACCCAGCTTTAATCTATGAGTGGACAAGGCAGACCGTGATGAATAGACAGTGATGGGTGACAGCTTTACCATGGTAAACAGTATCCAGAACATGTAAGCTTTGAGGACATGTATGCATGTATATCGCCAAGTCCAACACACACATAAAAGGTGCACCAGAAAAATAATTTTTATATTTTTCTGATGTCATCCACTTTTCAGTGCTTTAACCATATCATATTTTCACTGTCTTTATAATCTGCTCATTATGTCTTACTTTTTTGTGTGTGTATTCACAACATAGTGGAATTATTCAGTGTGATAGATGTGATCTAAGGAGGCGAGCATCAGCAATATCCAACTGACTTGTTTTTCTTGCAGTCTTTGGAAAAAAAAATAGCTTACATTAGATTTAATTTGCAACTGAGAAAGGGATTGGTATTTCAATTTGGCATATAAAAAAGTGGCCTGCTAAATGATGGGTTATACACCAGCTGTATGTTATTTTTGCAGCCTCCATTCTCATAGTCAGTCATTATAACAGTAGAGGCCTTACAGCTTGAGATAAATGCAGTCTAATCAGGAGAAAGTGGCCCGGTTTAAAATCACTCGAATGTAATCACTGGGTTG
>JAPQRN010001519.1:0-12003 GCA_037367275.1 Coranthus polyacanthus | reverse complement strand
CCTTCCTCCTCCTTCCTCCTCCTTCCTCCTTCCTCCTTCCTCCTCCTCCCTCCTCCTGACAGTCCATAGTTTTCACTCATGTACTCTGACTCTGTATTGTTTCTATATCTGTACATTAAGGATAATCAGCAGCATCTTCACATCTGTGCAGCAGAGTCGTCTACTCATTACCAGCATTGGAGTGCTCTGAATATGACTGTCTTCTGATTTCAGAGTGAAACACACCAGTAGAACAACTCTTACTTATAAAATAGCAGAAAATGAGATGCTCCGATGAAACATGACAACGAGGAGGGGAGCTCAGAGTATCCTCTGTACAAATTTCCCTTCAAATATTACTCCTTCGTGGCGCTCATCTCCAAATTCATTTATAGTCTCTTACAGCGAGGAGTGAAGCGGTGATTACTGTACGTCAGGCTGCTTCATGAATAATTTCCTGGAAATGAGTTGTCAGAAGAACTAGCAGCGAGAGATGGAGGTAAAGCCAGTCTCTTCAACTCAAACGGGCAGAACGTACGCTCGTGCGGAGCCTGAACGGAAACGTGAGCGCCGGCGACAAAGCATCACTTCCCTCACGTTGTGAGTGTAAAATACTGCAACCAGTTCTGTTCCGTGGCTTCAGTTTGATCCGACACGAGCTCTGGGTTTTTGGCTCAGCGGTTTCCAGGGATACGCCGCGTGGAAATCCAACGTGACGGACATTTTTCAAAATGGCTGCCAAACACGTCTGTTGCAGCGGTTACTCGTTCGTCCACTGTCAGGACAAAGTGTCTGAAATCGTCTTGTTTCATATCGTTACTTTTTTTTTTAAGATCATTTTTGTCTTTTTTACATCGTTTTCATCACGGCATCTTTTGTCGTTTTCGTGTCATTGTATTTTTAATCGTTTTTGTCGCTTTCGTTTTGTCTTGATCTCATATTTTCAAATTAAAGCTGTTAAACCAGTTGTATTTTCTACCTGAAGAGCAAGACCATTACAAGTAAAAAGCAAAGTGAAGAAGGGTTAGTGGTTGTTTGTATCCGACATCGTTGGATGATGAATGGTGGAGCATCAGCATGTTCCTCTTGTTGCTGCTGGAGGTGGAGGTACTTTGAACTGCTTTAGGTAGATCCAGTTTCGTGACAGAAGATAAATCTGAGGCCTCATCACATGATTAATGGCAGAGGAAAGAAAAAACAAAGCTCTGATGCACAAATCTGTTTCCAGCTTGTGCGCTTTTCCTCTAATCTTTGATGACATTAGATGATTTGAACATTTATTTAAATGAAAGCGGAGCCGTTAACGTCTCAGACGTCAAGACAAATACGTTTAATCAACTGCGAAACGACCGCTGACGGCACACATTCCACATCTCTACAAATCAGAAAACGCCAAAAAAGCTTGAGTGAGCGGCGAAAGCGTCGGCGAACGCAGCCTTTTTGCTCGGCGTCTGAGTGACAGCGACGCAGATGCCACATTGATGAGCTGAAGGACAGGAATGTGAGCCATGGAGAGTCATTTAAATTAATGAGGGGGTCACGCAGACAGAGCAGCCGAGTCTGACAGTTACCGCGTCCACGGCGCTGAAGCTGAAGCCAGACTTGGCAGCGTTGCGGGGGAGCGAGGAGATGTGGTGCTGAGGGAGGCCATTCAACAAAAAGGTCAAGGCAGATGATGAAAAAGACGAGATGAGGGGAAAGGCGAGGAGCCAGAAAGTGACAAGACATAAAGACGAGGAGGCTGGGATCTTCAACACCTCCACGCTGCCCTTTCATCCATCCTCCCATCACACTCTGCTCTCCTTCGACCATTGGCAATTATCAGATGTGCTGACGTGGTTGCGTTCACTTAAAGCTGTCCGTCAGCGCCGACGGTGGCTGAACTGGCAGCGCTCGATGTGGCTGCATCTCACAGACCTTCACGCCGTGTGTAGGTTTGATGTGGTTGTCAATATTACTCCATTACGGAGAGATCACGTGATGGCGCGCGTGTTTATTGAAGAGATTGGAGTCATTTTTGTGTTAAGACAACATCAATAAGACAATTACACTGTGAATGAATGGATCTGTTGTGGTTCTTTTAGTCAAACATTAACACATGACGGACTCACATGTGGCTCTGTGTTATAATCTGCCGTCCTGCGTTCATATGCTCTTCCTTGAAGCGCTCTTCAAACCAAGAGGCAAGGACTCCAACTTGTAATACTGCTGACGGCCACTAGATGCTGCTCCATAAAGCCCTGGCTCCCACAGACTTACATTGAACTTCTCTATAAAAATGTTCAGAACAAAATGTTTTTTCCGGGAGTCATTCTGGTCTCGTTGGTTTTATTTGGACCCTCTATGAAGTGTTCTGGTCCATCTTTAAATGTTTCCTCCGTTAATAAGATCCCAGGTCAAACAGAAGCTTTGATTGACAGGTGTGATTGACAGCTCGCTGACTTCCGAGTTCATGTTTATGAACTACTGTAGTCGTGGTTAATAGGTGACAGAATAACGCTGTAAAATGACTTTCTTACCCAGTTTTTGATTGAATTTGCCGCTTTACAGTCAGTAAGTTAGCGTTTAGCATTAGCTCACCCATGACCCTTCGCCCTCCTGCAGCTCCGCCCCTTTTGCCCAAATATGGTCACTTCCGGCTCCAAAAAGCCAACACGGTGATGATGGTTCACAGATGAAAAGATGAACAAAACAGATTTGTTTCTACTCTACCTGGATGTATAAGAACGAAAGCTTTTCAGCAGCTGAATGAAGCTAAAGTAAAATTTACTTCCTGCAAATTTCTGAGTCTTGACTCAGACTAAGAACTGTGACCTTGGTGAGTCAGATTCAGAACATTAAAGCCAACCTGGAGCTCAGTGTTTGGTGATTCGGTGCAAAACAGACACACAGAAGGTGGATTTGGAAGTCTGGATTTAAAACGAAAACGCCTTGCTGACATTACAAATGCGATGTGACGCCAAAGTGACACGAGGAGTCAAAGCCGAGGCTCCTGGAAACTAAATAAAAAAGCAATCACATATTTTTGAGGTTACGGCTGCTCAGATGAGAAGTCTTGCTGAATATCTAAACTGAATCTCATTTAATAATAAAGTGCAGAATGCAGAGCGCTACAGTCAAGTCTATGTGCATCTGAAGAATTAAAGTAATAGAAGAAAGTCATGATACTTGAGCTTTTTGTTCAAGGGAAACGTGGAGCGGAAAAATATCACTGTTGACAGCAAATTGGTCAAAACATCCCCTCGGTAAAGCTTTGCAGCAAAATGAGCCATTACTCAAATGTTGAGAGCTGGTGTGCTAACATTTCATGAAATTATACTTAATAGGCAACCACTGAGGGAAAATATTCAGTATAAAAAGGGAAAAAAACAGGTTGTAATGCCTCGCATTCAGGTGTAGCAGCAACAATTCCCTGCATTTATTGTAACGGAACCTCCCGGGCCTCTATTTATTTTATTAGCTGTAAAAATAAATGAAATACTCATCTATAAAACTGTAAATGCTGCAGATCTTTATCTGAACGCGAACATTAAAGATGAGCGACAGAATTAACGGTGATTCTTAGGCGCGACCGTACATTGACAAAGGATTTGCGTTGGCGTTTCCTGTTGTTGTAACAGGCGGCGGTGGTCGTTTCCTCCGGGTGGACGGACCTACAGCCAATCAGAGCGCCGCGTTGAGGCAGATGGTGAATTAAACTCACAGAATCCCGTCGGAAATACGGGATCACGGAATACGGGATTCTCGTCGATTAAGGCCTCGAGTGCAGCGTTTATTTCGGGTCGAAACACTCGAACCAGTTCCACGTCGTCAGAAAAGAGCGACGTGGCTTGAATGTTTAAATCTACTTTTATAACAGAGAAGATGCTTCTAATTTCAGCAGCAGATTGTGACCTTTTGCCTTTTTTTTCAGCGTCTTTCAGGCCAACTACAAACTAACTCTGCAGTGTAGGTTTTGTATGTATGACCAGCGTGTAACGGTTACGCCGCTGCTGCACAGAGAGGCTGCTAAACTGCTTTATTCATTAGTCTACTCTGCATTAAGATAACACCCTGCATCAGCACATAAGTTTTAAATTGTGCTTCTCCAAGCACTCCTTATTTCTGTAAATTTAAGTACCATTCCGCTCAGGTTCCTCTCCCGTTTTATCTTCAAATGTATTCGACATCACTGTTTTAATGAATTCAAACCCACAATTCATCACTGCACGCCGCCGCCGAGAGGACCGGCTTCTTTTTCTACTTTGAAGGAATCAGTTTGGTGAGTCGCAGCAGGTCTGAGGTCAAGCAGTGTTTGTGTTGCAAATCGCCGAGAAGTAACAATGCAGTCTGTGCCGAGACTGTCTGATGAAGATGTCCAAACTTTCCTGCACTTTTATCAATTCTCCTCAAAGGTTCCTGACAAATGGGCCGTGACATTACTGCTGCCCTCGCCGCAAAACACTGAATGGAAATGACCCAGAAGCAGAGCAAACTTATCTTATTCTCACTACTTTAAAAATACACTTTCACACAGCGTCAACACATGAATTAAAAACATTCAAGGAGGTAAAGAAGATCGTCCCGATGAGCTTCTGTTGACCCGTCGCACTCATTTGTATTTGAAATTAAGCAAACATAATGCTGCTGTTCATTAGCACTGTGTAAAGATGGCAGTTGAAGTCGAAAGCTGACAAAAGAACCTCAGCGATAACTTCAGCGTTGTCAGAGTTTTCATTTGTGCAACACTTGTCACCTAACAGCAGTTAGGATTAGAACAGATTACCGAAGATCCCAGAGGAAAGTTAAGGCATCTAGTAGTTTAGACGGAGCAAACAGAAGAGGATAAAGTACAGCAAATCATCCAAACCGAATGCAACTGGCACTACTAATGAACCACAGAACAGTGATATTAACGCTGCTGCACGTGTTCACCACGGTCCACATCCTCCTTCTCCATTGTTCAGTTTGGAGAAGCAAACAAGAGAAACTGACAAATAAGTAACTCATACAAACCACACTTCAAACTCTCATCTTTACACGTTTTAGTGGCATGAAGTCATAAGTCCTTGGATTTGAGCTCTTTATTCTGACAGTAAAGAGACAAGAAAGGACCTGAGTGTGAATGAATGCTCCTACACAAATTAAATAAAATGTACTGACATTTTGCACGTCTGCTATTCACTCCGTCCGACCTCGTTCTTCCGGCAACGAAGGCTTCAAATTAAGGTCTTTACACAACAGCGACGAGAAAGGCAAAATACTCACCCACGAATGTTCCATGCATCCAAACTATTCTCATGTTGTCAGGTGTCTTCTGCTCCTTCAGGTCCACGTCCGGCGTCCAGGTAAAACGTACAAACTGTACGTAGGAGTGTTGTCGACGCTGCTCCACGTGTCGTCCTTCACTTCATCATCGTCGTCATTTGTGTGTTTCGTTGTAAAACATTGTGGCTACGTGTCATCGTTGTCATGTGACATCCGTTTCGCACAAATGATCGCTCGACGCCTTTGTTTTCTCATTTCGTTCTGAGCTTTCACTGTTCATTCACGCTCAGTGTGAAAGTACTGATGATACAAGCGACGGTTCAAAAAAAATACAACCTTTAAAGACATTTACGCTGCTTCGGAGCAAAGTATCGAGACTGCTGCCATTACTCAAAAGAACATCATAACATTTTCATTTAGTTATTACACACTGCATCAGTAATGTGACATTAGGTTATGGATTTTAAAATGCTCTTCTGACGTGGGATTGGTCCGTACATTTGGTGAAGAAAATCATAAACGTCGTCCAGCTGAGCTGTTAGTGGCATTAGTTTTATTCTTCCGCAGACTTTGACACCTGCTGCACAACAACACGTCGACTCCTCAAACCACAAGTCTTTGTGTTTCTTGCAGGATTATGTCTGACAGCGTAACACTCTGTACCTGCATCACACAACACAACATCACACGTTCGCCACCTTGCACAGACTGAAGCACGACACTGTTGTCAGGGCAACCAACAAAGTGAGAATTTGCATACAAAGCAGCGCACATGCTTGTACACGAAGACGGAGTGGATAAGACGGAGAGGCAGAGACGGACTCTTGACACCGGCGCACACAAACACTCGCTCTTCTCAAATATTGTTTGCTGGCGAGTAGATTATATTAGCCACCTGTTGCAGTCTGGCATTTTGACAGCGCTTCGCAATGAAACGACTTCTCATATTAACCACGCAGTCGTGTCACCGGCACCTGGCCCGGTGAGGAGAAATTAAGCAGATTATTTCCAAAGATCAGACGCACGCTTTAAAAGCCTGGCAGTCGACGCTCCTTTAACCTATTTACACATGAGTCAAAGTGACGCCGCTCAGTGGTAACCGTGTCCATAGAATCAATCCACTGTGTTGAACAAACTAAAACAAACCTGTGACAGAAACATGAATCAAGTCAGAGTTTTAAGGGTCAAGGAACTGATTTACATCATCCTCGTTTTGTTCCTTGTGGTTGTGATTTCACGTCAATACTGTTAGTTCCATTATCAGACTGAGCATGAACAAGGAATGAACAATGTGTGAAAACCAGACGTGAAGTTACTGCGTTCAAGGATTTAGAAATGAAATGACAACAGGCTCTCGGATCTGGACGGATCCTGTAGAACGACCTGTGGCTGTTCTCGTGGTAAATGCACTACTTTTACTTGTGGAGTACTTTCACAGCGTGATATTAATACTTTATTACAGATCTGAAGACTTCTTCTTTTACTTCTTCTTCCAGTCATCAGCACACATCACAGGTCCACGTGCTCCCGCCCTCCACCTTGTAATTATGTCCCCATCCACATATTTAATATTCTGCATACGTGGCAGAAGCTATTAGACACACTCGTCTTTCGGCGAGGATGACAGGTGGAGTAATTGTGGAGACTGAGCTTCAGACGGCTTTTCCCAGTGGTGCCGAGGGACGGCTGCATTACGACTCCAACTGTTGGCTTATTATTCCTGCTGGGCGGGTGCACAACCCACTCCGACGGCGTCCCAGTGGGACTAATTTACCGCCGCGTCATTTACAAGCCCGGCTCCCCCCAGACGACACAGCGCTGGCTCCAACCGGCTGACGGCGGAGGCGTCTGTGTGCTGAGCCCGGCGGATCAATGATTGATTGGCGGATTGATTGATTATGATTCATGTGTTTGCCCGCTGCGTCTAAGGCACAGTGTCTCTCCCGTGGCTGGCAGCTCATTTGTTAACATTAGAGCCTGCGTCAGGGTAAAGTTACTTAGCATTTTAAGTGGACAGCAGTTGCCAGCTCATATCAGCTGGAGCTGGAGCTCTGCAGTCGGTCCTCACACATTATGTCACCAGAGCGAGCGTTGGTGGGCCGCTGTTCGCCACTGAATGACTGTCAAACGCTTTAAAACATGTCAAATGTCAAGCATCCTGCAGAGCCTCCAGAGCCAACATGTACCTCTGCTCTGCTCTCCCTGTTAATGTTTGAAATATGATGTTTTGAGCCATGCAGCACCGTTTCAATTACTGCGGAATGAGTTGCATTAGTCAGAAAATCATCGTATGGCCTCACGAGTCGGCTGCTTGTGTTTGCGTGTCTTGTAGTGGTTTCGTTTTGTATGTTTTACACTGAACCTCTTTCTGCTCTCGGTGGCCCGGTCGAATCAGACGAGGCTCGACCGTCGCGAACGAATACTCAGAGCCAGACTCGTCGCAGTTCTCCTGTCGACAGGTGAGCTTTTCAGAATGAAACAGCTGCTAGAGAATCCGGCAGGAGAATGAATCTATACATTTGCGTTGGTTTGACGGGTCTACAGTAGGACCCGGAGGTGAAGAAATGTTCGTACGTGGCTTTTGTTGACGCTTTCTGTCTTGTTTGGATTCCTCTGTGTGGAAAAAGACAAAGTACAGTCTGTGTCTGAGAAGAGGCAGGTTTGGATGCAGGACGTTCGTTGGTTTTCTTTGATGGGGTTGTTGCAGACGGTGATAATGTCAGGCCTCGTGCGTCTCTCCGGGCCATCGGCTCCGACAGCCCGTGCCCTGATATCTGACCTTTCAAGTCCTCTGCATCACCTACTTTTTAATTGTCGGGGTGAACTTTGAGCCGATTCATTATTCCAGCGCCTCAGCTGTGTGAAGAAGCACATCCTCGCGCCGGCAGAGATGATGACAACGTTTATTTTTAGCCACAAAGCTCAGACAACTCACGGCATCTTCGTCTCCGAGCCGAGTTTGAAAACACCTCGGATCGTTTGATCAATCTTCAGAGGTGACCAGGTCTCAACAAGACAAATATGAGACAGGGAGTATGTTGGACAATGTGGGACACGTTAGCAACGCTGGGACGTGGACGAAATATCTGTAGAAACAAACACACACAATGTTGATCGTGACCAAAATAAGCAAAAAAATGAACAAAAAATAGCCAAATAAGGAAGAAAATGAAGAAAATAAGCAACAAAAAAGAACTAAATGTCCTGATCTGAACCTGTTGGTGGATCAGTGTCTCATATGTGGACGTTCGTTGTCTCATATTTTAGACGTTTTCCGTTTCAGTTGGAATGAATCACCTTTGCTCATATGATTTCACTTCCACACACTGTTTACTACCTTCCTACCTTCACTACACAGTGATCATTTTCCTGTTGTGTTTAAAACGTTCCCGCTGACATTATTTACAAAGAAATGAACCAGACGAGTGGATTCTCGGTGCGCTGCTTCACCTGGAGGAGCTTTATTAGTTCACATTTTCCCAGAGCCGTCGGTGACCTTGATGCTCTGTTTACCGGGCGAAGCTGCTCGGCTCTGAAAGCCCACGGGGACGACGTGAAGAGGCAGAGAAACGCGACGAGGCCCGAACACGGCAAACGAGGATGAGATCCACGCTGACGGCATCTTCTGCTGCACCTGTTTACAGGCAGGTTACAGGAAAACATGGGGAGTCGACACATGTACACGCATGTGTGAACAACTCAGTCATGTAGTCACAATGTGCATGATTAAAAAACAACCCACCCAAGATGAAGGGTTATTTAATTATGTACTGATGAAATTCAGCTTTGACTCATTTTAAATTCATGAATAAATGATCACAAGGTGGTTTTTGTTTTCATCTTCACCCCGTCTGAAACTGAAACCTAAAGAATAGTTTCTTCTGTATTTGACATAGTATGAAACCCGACAAGCAGGAGAAATGACACATTACATCAAAATAACTGACACCGATGACGTCAAATCAGAATACAATGCCTCATGTCTCTTCAGACCGACGTGGAAAACCCTGTCAGCGCTTCATCCCATCGTTGCTTTCCCATTGGAATAAATCCAGTTGCATCAGCCACGGAGCAACACAACCTTATGTTGTTGGAGCCTTTAAAAGATTCAAGGATTGTTCAACACCTTGATAATTAAAAAAAGACTCCAAACAATGAGCGTTTGTAAGGATGAGCTGGAATCCACGGAACCTTGGACCAAAACAACACGTGGTCATACTTTAACAAAACCCACCTGAGATATGACGAGACAAAAACACCACGACGGCTGCGTTTCGGCTGTGAGGTTTGGTTCAGCACAAAAAGGGACAGGAACATGGCGGGAGTTTGACGTTCAGTTCGACACTTATCGGTTAGTTGTCGGTCGTCGTCCAGACGAAGCGTTTGGAAAGTTGAACGAAGCTGAAGCGAATCGACTACACATCGTTTGATTTCCAGTCGCTCCCAAAACAACTAATCCAAGGCACGAAAACAGCTTGGTTCGGGTTAAACTAAGACACTTCAACCTCCAACTGGAAAGTCCACATCGTGTATTGTTCCTCCATTTGTGTCCACCACCTCCTCCTTCTAAGGATTGTCCCCATTTGACGTCAGCTTACGTCCTGCGCTTATTCGTCCGACCACAAGAGGGCGCCAGCAGAGCGTGGTGTACTTAGATATTTAACTACTAACACTTACGTACGAGTAATGTCTGGAAACCCGATGAAACGTAAACGCCTGATGTTTTGCGCCCTTCGCGAATCGTTTTCCCCGTTGAGGTCGAGATGAAATCAAAGATGGAGAAAACTATTGTTCTCGTCGTGTTTCCGGCAGATTCACAGCATCCATTTAAACAGTTGATTTAGAATCTCTAATGACCGTTAGAAATACATTCAGCAGCTGTACAAGAAGTTCAGACGTTTTGAACCTCTCTGTTTTGGTTGATATAAGAGTAAGACACGTTGAATTGTTAAATTCTCCTTTTCCACTGAGCCCAAGGTTGTTCATTTTGGCCTTGCAGTTTTTTGACTATTACTGATTGATTGTTTTTTCTATTTCAGAGCAAACTTCCAAAAACCAGCCTTGGGTTTGAGGGGTGAAGGTGTCATTGAGACGTGCATTAACACATCAGCAGACATGAAAAACATCCCACTTCCACAAACAGAACTGGAAGCTTCTCCGACGCCAAACAGACGGAAAACTTTCACAACTCGTAAAGAACTTCAAAAAGCATCTTATTGGAGCCTTTTGTTGTTATATTTCCAGACTGAGGTGAATTAATAATTAAACCAACATTTACTTAATGAAAATTTACACCTGATTTTGTTGCCTTTTTTTAATATTATTTAACA
This sequence comes from Coranthus polyacanthus, assembly GCA_037367275.1. NCBI lineage: Eukaryota > Metazoa > Chordata > Actinopteri > Kurtiformes > Apogonidae > Coranthus > Coranthus polyacanthus. The sequence continues at coordinate 1,447 of JAPQRN010001519.1, read as the reverse complement.
ACTAAATAACATTTGATGATTAAAAAGTTTGTTGTCTCTGTAAAAAAGAAAAAAAAAGAAAAAAAAAAGAGTAATTTATTCAATTATTATGAGCCATTTTATTCCATTTATGTAAATCTTGTGAAATAAATAAACTGTGGTAACAAAATTACACTTATTTTATTGAAAAATGATTAAAATGGACTCAAATTATTGAAGTAAATCCAACTAATCTACATTTCAAGAACATTCGATTAACTTTTTTTAAAAAGGAAACATTTTTGTTAATATTTTAAAACTTTAAATATATTCTCTAACGTTACTCATCACTTTGTTTTCACAAGAAACCAACGTTTGCATTTTCTTCCGCGATGCACAAAAGGATCACCGTTGGGGTTGAAGTAAGTACTTTGCTAAGATTAGAGCGGCTCCGTTGTCACGGTTACAATAATAAACATCCTTCCGCCCCGACCTGCAGTGATGTTGTTGCCATGGCAACATCACCAGACTTTACCTGCTGCCCCTCTTGTCACTTAAACATCAAATCGTGGTGTTTTGCGGTAATTCACTGACACAACATGAAGTTGAGGTGGCGTACAAAGTAAAACCAGGTAATGGGACAGGTTGAATAAATAACACAGACACACACAGACACAGGTAATTTCCCAGCCGTAGTAATGACCTTTACTTTGATAAAACACTGACAACGTGGAAGGAGCCAAAGCTAAATCAAACATAAAAACGGTGCCTCTGGCTGTTGTTTACTTTACCGTGTAGATCATTGCACAAGACCCAGAAATGTTCCTTAGAGATGACAAATGAGTGTGTTTTTACACTCCCCTCGTATGAGTCGGCGCCGACGTGTCAGCCGTTGATTAGGACACACATTGTTTAGCAATTAGCACATGACCCGAGCTGTTAATTACTCCACGTCTGACCACCACCGAGCCGCGTTCCTGCGTCTTCTAATTATCCGAGGCAGGAAACGCAGGCTTTTCGGGGAGAAGGAACGGATATTTGTCAGTGTGAACACAATCAGCGTGCGTGTGCTGCTGCTTGTACTTTTTAAACATGCAGTTTTCTCTTTTGCTATTATCAGGGTCTCACGAGGCTGTTTGCACTTAATACCAAGCGTTTGTTGGCCATAAATCAAAGCGCGTACGTTGCAACTACAGTACAAAAGGATGCAGAAATTGAGAAACAATCTCCTTTGTCCACGTTGAATTAAGAGCTGGAGTCATACATAAACGGTCATGTGAACGGGCCGACGAGTCAGAGAAGGATCCGTAACGCCGGCGTCGACATCATTGTTTCTAAACCTTTTGTTTTCAACAATGTCCCCTTAAAGTTAAGACATCTTTGACCCAACGCAGATTCTCAGGTTTTGACATTTTAAACCACAGGTGTCAAACTGCGGTCCTCGAGGGCCACAATCCAGCATGTTTTAGATGTTTCCCTCTTCCAACAC
>JAPQRN010001515.1:0-12023 GCA_037367275.1 Coranthus polyacanthus | reverse complement strand
GTCCTACAGGTATCTCTGGATCTGGAGGTGTGCGTTCCTGATGTGTGGTTCTTGACTCCATCCTGTCCAGTGTTTCCCCCTCTATATCATCCTGTCTATGTTAATGTTGTGTCATACTTAGCGTTTTCCCTGTTTATCATTGTCTGTACCACTGTTGCCATTGTCTGTCCTGTGGTTCTTCCTGAGGTTTCTACCATTTTTCCCAGATGGGTTTTTTGGGCAGTTTTTCCTCACTCGAACGGAGGGTCTAAGGACAGAGGGTGTTGTACCTTGTACGGACTGTAAAGCCCTTTGACAAATCTTGATTTGTGATATTTGGCTATATAATTAAAATTGATTTGAATTGAATTGAACTACAGTGGAGCTGTCTGTCAGGAAAAAATGTGTTTTCTTAAATGAACCGAAATGAAAAAGATCCATTGGATCTGTAGGCGAATGAGCCGCCATTTCGATCTGTCAATCAAGCCCAGACATCAAAGCTTTCTATTTACTTTTACTTTCCCTGAGATCTGATTCAGGGAGGAAAAATTTAAAAATAGACCATCGGATCACTTATTAGAGGGTCTGAATCAAATGGCTGAAACTGGAGTGAGTCCTGGAAAAAAAGTTAATGACTTAGTATTTTTAGAGAGAAGTTCAATGTAACCCCGAGTGGTAGTCAGCAATATTACAACTTTAAGTTACTTCCGCATTGGCTTTATTTTAGAGCTGAGTCCCTTGGCACTTGGTCTTAACCAAAGCAGAAAAGCAGAATAATGTGACGAGTTGGGGTGAGAACCGGTAAGAAACTTTCAGAGTTAAAGAAAGTGACAAAGTATTCAAAAAATAGAAGCGTTGCTGTTTTCCCCACTGAATAAGTGCCTCTCTGCGTCTCTGCCACAAACGGCTCATATTACACTGAGAGGTGAATGTCACCTCCCACTTTTCATCAGAAAACATTCTGATTGGCTAACCACAGATCCCCTAGCAACCATTAGCAACAGCACAATTCTCAATAGGTGTCAACAATTGTCAGTTATTAATGTACTGTACACATCCAAAAAGACTGAAGATAAGTCAAAATAAGTCTCCAAAAGTAAAATCCATCCATTGGTCTGTAACATTTCTCTCCTTTGGAGGCTGTGCCGTAGTTTTGATTCACGGAAGCAGGAATAATACACTTTTCATAGATAGTTTTACCAACATGGTCATTGTTCTGGTGCTAGTAACTGATAGGGGCGGGGCTAACATAAAAAAAAAAAACCTTGACAATGATTGGTTATGGATATTGTTTCTGCTTACTACACTACAAGCCAGGCATTTTCTAACTGGCTTGTTTTGTCTGGAGGACATCTTGTGGTGGAGACACTAGAGGATTGACAGTACTGAGCAAGTTCATATTTTCACAGCTTTTATTTTACACCACAGAGTTTATATAAACCTAAAAACCCAAAAAAGTGCATTTTCACACCACAGGACCTTTAAGGGGAAATTCTTAGACCAAAGCCCAAAATTTTAAGAATTTCTTAGAATTTCCTCACTAGGAGCAACTTTTGTGCAAATAATCTTTATGAATATGGCTTGATTCTTAGCCTGATTCTTATTGTTCTGTGGAAATCAAACTTAGACTCACACAGAATCCAAAAAAACTAGTTGTAGTCTTGCAATTAGTGACACTACAAGATTCCCAGTCTTTGCAAAGTCTTATAGTCTTAGTGTGATTAAAAAGTCTGTGATCTATACCACATTGTCTTTTGATGTCAGAAGGGTGTCATGGTTTAGTAATACTAAGAAAAGACTTAGTATTTTCAAAGTCTTCTATTGTATGGGCATCAAGGTGTTCCAAGTTGGTATTGTGGAAAAATTAGTGTTGGAACATTAGAGAACAAATAACGACTGCACTTGAGAAGACAATGGATAGAAAACACTGAGTAAAGCCTGCAATGTGCTGAACTTCACTCTAATTTAATACTACAAATGGCCATGCATTGTCAACAATCACAGTAATTACCTTTGTTCATGTAATTCTCGTTTTCCCCTGACACCTGATATATAACCATATAATGAGCTAAGACTTGCACTAGGAATAAGCAACCAATCCCAGCTGATATATAACCCCAAAATTTTGGAGGACAATGAGAATTTTCCTTTTTTCCAAAGATATAATTTCAAGGATATCATGATATCCTTGCCAACACATACACATGCTATTGCACTCACATCATTAACCAGACACTCAGAAGCACAGAGCTATGCAATTTTCATGATGGTGTCAGCTTCAGACTATTTAAATGAGAAGTTGCTGTCACTAAGGCATCACTGACAGTGTAACAGTAGATAAATAGACACTGGGCATAAAGATCACACTATGTTTATGTACAAGACCCATAACACGCATCATTTTTATCAGCAAGTGCAGCATCCTCACACAGCATGTGAGACAATTTTATCTTTACAACTGTAAGAATGCACCACGGTGCGGGGGGCTGTAGGGTTCAATAAAAGTCCTTCAGCAATATTTTTAGAGTATGTTGTGTGTTATTTGAGATTCAACCTTAACTAACCTTTGTTTGAAATTATATCTTTGGAAAAAAGGAAAATTCTCATTGTCCTCCAAAATTTTTGTGTACACAGCATGGTGGCTCATTGCTTAACACTATTACATCACAGCAAAAAGGTCTCTGGGTTCAATTCCTGGTCAATTCCTTTTTGTGTGGAATTTGCATGATCTTCCCCTGTCACATGGGTTTCACTCGCCATCAAAAACATGCATGCTAGGTGTTCCCAGGCCAGCCAAGAGATATAATCCCTCCAGCGTGTCCTGGGTCTGCCCTAGGGTCTCCTCCCAGTTGGACATTCCCGAAACACCTCACCAGGGAGGCCAGGAGGCATCCTGACCAGGTGCCCAAGCCACCTCAACTGGCTCCATAAAAATTATGAATAGAATTGGTGACAAAGGGCAGCCCTGGTGGAGTCCAACCCTCACCAAGAACGAGTCTGACTTACTGCTGGCAATGCAAATAAAGCTCTGACTCTGGTCATAGAGGAACCGAATGGCCCGTAGCAGCGGGCCACGGACCCCATACTCCCGAAGCACCCCCCACAGGACACCAAGAGGGACACGGTTGAATGCCTTCTCTAAGTCTACAAAGCACTTCAGCCTGATGGCATCCTTTACTGCTGGTGTCCACCACCAGGTTTGAGGATTGCCACCACCAACAGGCAACAACAACCTTGCGTCCACAGCTCTGCGCTGCTGCTTCAGCAATGGAGGTGCTGAACATGGGCCATTGGGACTCAATGTCCCCAACCTCCCTTTGAACGTAGTTGAAGCTCTGCCGGAAGTGGGAGTTAAAGATCTCCCAAATAGGGGTCTCTGCCAGATGTTCCCAGCAAACCCTCACTACGCATTTATGCTTGCCAAGTCTGTCCAGCATCCTCCCCCACCATCGTACCGAACTCACCACCAAGTGGTGATCAGTTGACAGCTCTGTGCCTCCCTTCACCCAAGTGTCCAAAACATATGGCCGCAGGTCTAATGAAATGACTTCAAAGTTGATCATCGTGCATGTGTCCTGGTGCCACATGCACTTCTGAACACCCCTATGTTCAAACATGGCGTTTGTCATGGACAAACTGTGACTTGCACAGAAGTCCAATAACAGAACACCAATCAGGCAGGCCGTTGCTCCAATCACTCCAGGTCACATTGTCATTGCTCACGTGAGCATTATAGTCCCCCAGTAGAACAATGGAGTCCCCAGTCAGAATGCCCTACAGCACCCCACCCAGAGACTCCAACAAGGCCGGGTACTCCGAAATGCTGTTCGGTACGTAAGCGCAGACCACAGTCAGAGCCTGTTCCCTGACCCGTAGGTGCAGGGAGACACTCGTCCACTGGAGAAAACTCCAACATATAGGTGCCAAGCGGGGGGGGCCACAAGTAGGCCCACACCTACTCGACGGCTCTCACCTTCCGCAACTCCAGAGTGGATGTCCAGGCCCTCTCAAGGAAATTGGTTCCACAGCCCAAACTGGTGGAGGTAAGCCCGACTATATGTACCACTCAAACTCCTGCACCAGTTCAGGCTCCTTCCCTCCCAGAGAGGTGATGTTCCATGTCCCAAAGGCCAGTTTTGGCCACTGGGGATTGGACCTCCAAGGCTTCTGCCTTTGGCTGCCACCCAATCCACACTGCACTGGACCCTTACTACCCCTCTTGCGGGTGGTGGGTCTACAGGAGGGCGGAACCATGATTAAAGGCCTGGCCACCAGGCCCTCATGTATGAGCCCCTCCCCCAGTCTGGCTCCTCACAGAGGACCAATTTGCCTTGGGAGACCCTACCAGGGGCTAAATGATCCCGACAACATAGCTCCTGGGATCATTAGAGCATGCAAACCCCTTCACTACGGTAAGTTGGTGATTCAAGGGGAGATTAGCAGAAGAGAGGAGGAGACCACATGAATTTCCCTATGTGGACAATTAAGCTGAACTAAAAAATAGAAATGTATTGAAGGAAAAAAGATTGCAGGAATATTAATTGTACTGTATATTTTAGCAATTTGTGTTTCATTTATTATGTTACTTGATTAACTGATACCTATAATAAAGGAAACCTGAAACCTCAGATACAACATGCACAGTAAAGCATTAGTAGTATTTTGGTGAATAGTGGTTTCATTTTGATGGAATTGTATTTCATGAACATCAAGAATATGTTATTGGTGGTTTGTTTCTAATGTTCTAGTTTCTATTTTGGCATTAAACATGTAGCAGTTTTTGTTGTGCATGACTGCTTAAACCAACCGTTTATGGACTGTTGACTCTTCAAGTTCAGCAGGTGAGTTTGGAATCTCTTCGAAGTTTTCATCAAAGGGATTAGCAGAAGGAACTAATGTAGGCTTCCCTATCTCCATTGCTACTTTAGATTTTATATTTTCACTTCTTTTTCCTACAGCTCTATGACTAGTTTTTGTTTTCCTCTCTTTCTCCAGCTTCATGGCCTCCTCTTCTTTCTTCATGATTATAATTCTCTGCTCTATTCTAAATTTCTCTTCATCCTCAATCCTCCTCTTTTCTTCTTCCTCTAGTCTCCTCCTCTCCTCTGCTAATCTCTCATTTTCTTCTTCCTTTCTGGTCTTTTCCTCCTCCTCCATCCTTATCATTTCCTGCTCTTGTTTTCTAATTCTCTCCTCGTCCTTTCTCCTTTCATATTCCTCTTCCTCCCTTTTTCTCCTCAGCTCTTCCTGTGCTATCTTCTCCTCCATCCTAATCCTTTCCTGTTCTTTCTTTCTAATTTTTTTTTCTTCCTCCTGTCTTTTTTCAAGTTCTTCTTGTCTCCTCTTTTCCTTTACCATTCTATCATAATCTTCATTTTCCTTCCTAGCCCTGTCCATTTCATCTTGTCTCTTCTTTTCCTCTTTTCTAACCCTCTCCTCTTCTTCTCTTTGCCTTTTTTCTTCTTTCTCAATTCTTCTCTTTTCTTGTTCCTTTAATCTCTGTTCCTCCCTTTCCTCTTCCTCCTTTCTCCTCCTTTCCTCTGCTAACCTTTGATGCTCCTCTTGTCTGCTGACCCTCTCCTCCTCTTGCGTCTTCCTCTCCTCTTCCTTTGCCCTCTCCTTCATCCTTATCTTTTCTACTTCCTTCATTAGTTTTTTCTCTTCTTCCTCATGCTTTCTCCTTTGTTCTTCCTCTAGTTTCCTCTTCTCTTCAGCCAATTTCTCCTCATGTCTTCTCCTTCTCTCTTTCTCTCTTTCAAGTCGCTCTTCCTCAATCCTCTCTTCTTCACATTTCCTCCTTTCTTCTTGAGCCCTTTCCTCCTCCATCCTCATCTTCTCCTCTTCGTCCTTTTGTCGTTTCTCTTCTTCAGCCTTCTTCCTTTCCTGCTCCTCTAGTCTCCTGTTTTCTTCTGCAAGTCTTTTTTGCTCTTCTTGTCTTTTTACCCTTTCCTCTTCCTCTTGTTTCCTCCGCCTCCTCTCCTCTCTCTCTTCTTGTTCCATCCTTCTTTCTTCATCAAACCTCCTCTTCTCCTCTGCCAGTCTCTCAAGCTCTTCCTTCCTAACTGTTACTTCTTCCTCTTCTTTCCCCCTCTTCTCTTCCTGAGCCCCCTCCTCTTCCATCCTAATCCTTTCCTCTTCCTCCTTTTGAAGTTGATCAATGTCTTCTTTCATAGTTTCATCTGCCTCTCCTTCCTCCTCTTCTGTCCAAGGTGAATGATATCGTATTGTGCTAAAGGAATCCACAGATGGAGGAGAGCTATCAGGGACATCCTCCATGGATCTGAGACCTGAACTGGCTAGGCTGAAGTTTGAGCCAATACAAGATGTTTGAGGCTCTTCACAGTAAATATGACTGCCATTGATACACACATTACTCTGTTCCACAGAGCCAAGCTTTTGTTGGCTAGTGGTGGCATCTTTGTTGTCTGTATTCCCTGAGCGTTTATGTATCATAAATTTGAACTTCTTTTTACCTGGAAAGACACAAGTTAATAGAAATGAGAAGATATATACACACACACAGGCCACTTTTCAAGATCAATATGAAGAGTAGTGGCCATATAACAGTTTGTCCAAGCAGGCCACATCCAAGGTTTTATGCACTTGAAGCAGCAGCAATTTCAAAACCGTTTATTAAAAATTTGCAGCTTGTTTCTGTTGGTAATCTGATAGAACATATGGGGGCTCTACAAATTGGGACATTTATTTTTTGTAAAACCTTGATGCAGATATGTACAGTAGTAGCATCCCCTAGATTTGCTATGTGCAGCCTATTCAATCAAGATACATGGACCACAAACTTAAATTTAAAATAATGTTTCACAAAGATTTTGAAGGCCAGTAAGTCCAACTCAATTTATGTGCTAGGTGTTAGGGAGTATTTGGTTTGTACACATCTCATATTGGAAACGTGTCAAAATCTTGAACCTCTTAGCTCAGATCTGCACTGAGGTTGAATAATTTTCATTTCCAATATGTCATGTGTACAAACCAAATACTCACTAACACCTAGCACACAAATCTTTGTGGCCTGCTTGGCAGGTGATTCTAAGATGGTATGCTCACACCAGTGGGCATAAATTCAACAAAATTAACTTCTAAGTAGTAGTTCGCACCTTCAGATGAATTCACATTCAGACCAGATGATTGGCTATCGCTCAGTGATGAGTTCTTTGCCGGCAGGACAGACATGGACTGAGACATGCTCTTCTGCAGATTTGACTTGGGAGAAAACAAAGACTTCATTTTTTTCTGCTTTTTCTCATCTTCAGCCTTGTTTCCCTCCTCCTCACTGTCTGTCAACACCTGCGGGAAGGATGGCACCACAGTAGATGCAGAGTCTTCCTTTTTCTTGCCTCTGACTTTATCCTTGAACTTGTCAAGACGAGATCGAGACTTTCCGGCAGCAGAAAGATCAAACATGCTGGCAGTCATGTTGTTTCTCATGAACTGGATGTCCAAAAGTACTTCTCCTCTGTCTTTGTCTGGCTTGCCAGCCTTGTCCAACAACTTAAACCATCTGTTAAAGATAAACATGGTATTAAAATTACATTTTATGCAATACAATTTAAATCATATTGTGATATAATTTCACTTGGAAATCTTCTGTATATAATTATATGCTATATAATTTTATATTGCAATATACGTTTTGTCTTTAAGGTTTATTTTGCTTGAAGCTTGTCAAATAAAACACAATCAACAACATTTTTCATTTTTTTGTTGTTTTAATTCATTTTACTGATACTTATTTTTATATATTCTGACATTGAAAGATTGTATCATTATAACAGTTTTGAATGTTCTACCTCTAGATTTGTGAAATGTTTTTCTGTTTGGTAAGTGTTTGTCATGTTCTGACCATATATAAATCTTGTTGAATAAGAACTCCAATTCCTCCAATTTGAACAAAATCAGCACAAAATCACAAAATCAGAGACTAGAGGTGTGTTTTTGTCTCTGTCTTAATACGTCATTTTCATCTTGTTGCATTTTTTTTTACTTTACTTTTGTCTTGTTGCATCCTTTATTACCTTTATTAGTGGGGGAGATAACTGAAAAATCTTTCAAATTTTCATACAAGCACATTACTTATACCCCACCCTCTAAGAAAAAAATATTAGCCATGTACAAATTCAAAATGGCGGCTATTTTGTAAGATGGTGGACAATGGCTTCAGATTTAGATTTTTTGGAATATCTTTTGACTGGGTTATCCCACATTTATGATATTAGCATTGTTTCATACATTTAGACACCTTAGACATATTAAAACTTTCTAAATACAGTAAAATCTTTTTATTACAAAGTTATAATCGAACACAAATGACTTTGGACTAAATTAAATTTGAAATAACAAGGCTACATTTCAAGCTTTTTGATACTGCCAAGATGATAGAAAACGCTTGAAACACTTTATAAAGCAGATACTAGTACTTTGAATTAACAAGAGTTCACTGTAGTTGGAAAAGTACATACTAACATTGACACATGCTTGCTTTTGAACAAGTTTATTCTAATAGCATTACAGGCTAGCATCAGATCATAATAATAATTCTTCTCAATCATCACTTCTAACCCCTCTGTCAGTGTTTCATGGTGTCATTTATTGCAAAGACCCTGTCCTCTGCCTGTATTTTCTATTTTCCTCTTGTTTTGCTGTGTTCAGGACATCTACGGGGATGTGTACCTTTGCCATTGTGTTTGTATCTCCAGCTATGTGATGTATCTCCATGCATCACATAGCATGTGTGGGCGGAAAAAGACTCCAGTCTCCTCTTTCTACTCTTCTCACTTACTGCATAGTACTGTTTGAGAAACAATACTCTAGGCAAAGCACCCACACACAAAGACCTTTCACCTTATTGCCCCTCTGACATACCAGTAGGTGACACACATAGGAGCAGTGGTGGCTGGTCCAGTTTAAGCGCCACCCCACCTAAAATTACTTGGAGAAGAAGAGCTATTGAAACATAATATTAAACATATTATTTTTAGCAAAATTGTCTTTGAAATGCTTAGATTTATATTATTATGACATCATATAAACATTTATTGAAGTTGTTTTTAACTGCATTTACTTCATTTCTGTGTTAACATATTCACTTCCTGGTCGCAGGGCACCGGCCAAATGAGTGTGTATGTGGCTCCTAAAACTTTTGGCAAAGAGGTGATACGAGGCAGTTCTCTCATTGGAGAATTAAAGAATCACCGTAGGGCGCAATTATTCGCACCCCAGAACTAGTCAGAATAGGTTTTATTTTCTTGTGCTTATGTGATTGGATGATTTTCGCTGCGTTGCCAAGTGGCCTTGAGTGAGAGATCCAGACAGGATACAGACGCTTTCAGGATCAGAACGAGCCTAAAGCAGACGATTAACCTGCTCCAAATGTCACAGGTAACACAGTTTAGTCTTTTTCGAAATAATTTGGCTCTGCACACTCCTGTGTTCATATTCTCTTGCGCCCCTTGAGTCTTGTTTAACACCAACCGCCACTGCAAAGAAGGAATGAGGAAGCTTCTGCTTTGGCTGTATATTGCCTCTAGAACATTCCCGTAGAGTTTTATGAAGGTATGGGTGTGTTTATTTGTGTTTTTAGAATCTAACCACTGTGACAGAATCAGGAATATGTTTTATTTTTCTGTTTCATGGCTTTCACACTGCTCGTTCTCCCAAGATGATGTCAGATTTCACTTAGTTCTTTTCTCAGCTGCGCCAGCAGTAATACAGTATAATAAAATGTTTCATATACAGAATTAAATTATAGGACTTTACTATCCTGCATCATGATCTAAGGCTGGTTGAAATCTATATCACATCTTTAATAAGAGTGTTATCTAAGACAGACGTGTAAATCCAGCTATAGCAAATGTATACAAAATAAAATAATCAAATTGACGTTTGATGCAGTGAACTGGGGTTCAGCATTAAGTGAGAAAAGAAATCTTGAGGTGTAAAGCAAAATCTTTAATCATTATTAACTGTTAATTACAATTTGCTAGGAATTACATTTTTTCAAGGACAAAACTTGCAAAATGACTACATAATATGATTGTATGATCACGATACAATACCAGGGAAAGTTTTAAAAAACTCTCAATTAAATTACATGGTTGCCACACATTTTTACATTTTGACAAATTTTAAAAATGACCAAATCCATGACCTTTCAAGGACCAGTAATATCATTTCCATGACAGTTCACAACCTTTAATTTAACATAGGTGTACTTAAGTTTTTCCATATTTCCATACTCACTTCAAAATACTGAGTATTAACCTAAGCTATTTTTTAAGGATTGTAACAAAAAAGTCAAGAAAAAGTCATCCCTCACCTAAATACTTTACAAACTGAAAACTCTGAGGTCACCATTTTTTCTGAATTTCATTACAGACAAAATTCAGGGATGCAAACCCATCAGGGGTAAAAAAAAATGTGACAAAGATGCAAACCCTCTCGGGGGTCTGGGTGTATGCCCCCCATAAATAAAATGGCTGATTTTGCTAAACATTCCATGACTTTTCCAAAACTTGCAATAATTTTACTTAATTTCATAACTTTTCTGGGCCTGTAAAATGAGATTTTAAAATTACATTATATTTCCATGTTTTTCATGACCATGGGAACCCTGAAATTATCATCCTCTCCCTGTTCAGGTTGTGTCTAATGTCCTAAATGACTTATACAAACAAAGAAAAAAAATGAAAACAAAGTATGATGATCCTTAGTTCTTCTGTTTTGTTAGGGAAGCTATGAAGGCAGGGAACTCAGTAGTTCCTGGTTTTTGAAAGGTCTGATGATCTAAGCACAACCAACAGAGACCACGGAAGATTTTTAAAGTAATGTTCCTGTGTTTGGATTTCTCAAATATGGGCAGGGTATGTATGCTTCTACTGTGCACACTTCTAACTTCTACATCATTAGTTGGTCCCTGACAGTCTATATTTTATGAATGTTCTATTTCTTCACTGAGATCCATTTTACATTTGATGGTTCATACTTTGCAGACTCTCTGAAGGCTTCCCAGCCACATTGCTCTCTACATGCAGCTACTGTTGTTTCCTAGACATCTAACCCTGCAGACAGCACAATTAGGAGGGACTTAATACCCGACAAGATTAGTTTCTAGTCTAACTAGTCACAAAAAAACCTCACTAATCTCCTTCAAACATACGGTCAATGACAAATGCCAACATTCTTCCCATGAGGGTTAATTGTCCTTGTTTTGTTTACTGACAAACAAATTGTAAAAACACAAGAGGTACCAAACAGACACTTTGGTGGAAACCATAAACTCTGTGCCAAAGAAGAAAAAAAAACATCAAAGGTTTATGTCCCGTCTTTAAAAAAGTCAGACCTAAACTGAAAAACATCTACTGAGACCATTTAGTGTCAGCTTTATACTAGTACTCCTCTTGTGTCATGGTCTGAAGGATTGTACAGGATCTCAAATTCATAAAACAAGCAGAATAATTTCACAGAACAATGAAAACAGGCAGTCAGCATAAAAACTGCCTATCAAGCAAAAATCTGAGGTCAGCTCACCACTGAGCAAACAAATCCAACTGAAATCTGGATTCCTGGGGAAATGAGGAAGGGGCCTATGTGTGTCTATGTGCATATTTGGAAACATTACATACTGTAGCACAAGAAGAGTCTAAATATATTATGTTTATGTTTGTGTATCCTCTTTGACTCTTCTCAAAAGGCCGCAGAGTCTATAAATATACACTCAGCAAAACTGAAGACATTGTGTGTTCCTTCCAGTGGGACTGAATCAGATATATTTACCATGATTTACCATGATAATTATCGATATCAACTAATATGATAATGTTTATTGTAATAACATTTTTGGCCATATCACCCAGCCCTAGTTTGCACTCTGAGTACCCTTTTACAGTAGTTATTATTATCAGTAGTAGTAGTTATTATTGCTGCATGTGTCTCCATTGCATGTTGCTGCTTGCTTTGTGTCTTCCCCTTCCAGTGGTTTTGTGCTTTTCCTCTCTGTCCTCTCTCTTCCTCTGCCCTACAGGTATCTC
>JAPQRN010001514.1:0-12025 GCA_037367275.1 Coranthus polyacanthus | reverse complement strand
GCACCGAACAACTGAGTCTGTCCACTATGCAACACACCGAACAACTGAGTCTGTCCACTATGCAACACACCGAACTACTGAGTCAGTCCACGACACAACACACTGAACAACTGAGTCAGTCCAGTACGCAACTAACCGAACAACTGAGTCAGTCCACTACGCAACACACCAAACTACTGAGTCAGTCCACTACGCAACACACCGAACGCCTGAGTCAGTCCACTATGCAACACACCGAACAACTGAGTCAGTCCACTATGCAACGCACCGAACAACTGAGTCAGTCCACTACGCAACGCACCGAACAACTGAGTCAGTCCACTACGCAACACACCGAACAACTGAGTCTGTTCACTATGCAACACACCGAACTACTGAGTCAGTCCACCACGCAACACACTGAACAACTGAGTCAGTCCAGTACGCAACACACCGAACTACTGAGTCAGTCCACTACGCAACGCACAGAACAACTGAGTCAGTCCACTACGCAACACACCGAACTACTGAGTCAGTCCACTACGCAACGCACAGAACAACTGAGTCAGTCCACTACGCTACACACCGAACTACTGAGTCAGTCCACTACGCAACACACCAAACAACTGAGTCAGTCCACTACGCAACACACCGAACAACTGAGTCAGTCCACTACGCAACACACCGAACAACTGAGTCAGTCCACTACGCAATACACCGAACTACTGAGTCAGTCCACTACGCAACGCACCGAACTACTGTAAATAAGGACTGGACATTCTGTAGCCTGACAGACAGCTGCAGCCTGCCGTCTCAGTCATCTTTGTTTTGATTCATCAAATCAAGTTACTAATCAGAAAACACACTCAACAGATGGAGTACTCTTATCCATATAACATAGACTGGAGCTACTATTCATTAAGAGCATCCCTTCCTTTGCAAACACATTAAGATAATGCTATATATGTACATAGGCCATGTAATGGTATGGTAATTAAATATGAAAACATTAGCAATTAAAGCTAACTCTATGAAAAAACAAAAAGAAAAGCGTAATTTCTTACCTGGTACATTCAAGTTCTCCACAGTTGTAGCTCAGTTTATTTCCTTGTCCACATCCATTACATGTCTGAATAGCATAGGACATTATTAGCTACATGTTGCTCTGTTGTTAGCAGATACCATAAGGTGAGTAGTTCTCTAAACCATTAGCTTAACAAGTTACCTTAGCGATGCAAGTATTTTTCACCACAAACTTTTTGTTGCCATTTCTCTTATTTGTATTCACTGTCTCTAATGCAACGGTGATGTGTTCAGTCACCAGTGTTAGGCATAAATATTATTATTAAATATTATTATGAGAACAACTGGGTCTAAAGTTCTAAAGACTGTAATCGTTACACAACACATGCTACACATTCATAATCTTAACAACAGTCGTCAGGTGTATGCACTGTGTGTAGCACGCTCCTCTCCTTTTGCAAAAGCATTACTACTGCATTTAAAAGAGTGTCACAGTTCTTGTTAAGAACTTTTGTGCACTGATGCTGAATCTCACAAAGGACTAGGAAACGACTTATTAGTAATGAGCTCTCACCTTAACACAGAAAATTAACCGCACGACTGGACAGGTCTGTTTGAAGAGGAGGTAGTTATAAAGGCATTTTAACATATTCATGTGATACTTTAGAGCTATTTTAAAACTCCTGCTGGACATTTTTAGCCACACAGTGCCAGACAGTGGAGCTACTGTGGAAAGAGTGCTGATGGCACAATCCTGAGTGGGTGAAAATGTGCGCCCCCTGCTCTCGATATTTGGGATCTATTATGTATGGAGGAGCTGAGTGTCTACATGACCGAGGCCAGAGAGCTGCTAGACAGGCCTGAGTGAGACACCATTGTGTGTGTGTGTGTGTGTTTGAGGGAGAGAGAGAGAGAGAGACAGAGAGACACAGACAGAGGAAGGCAGAAAAGAAGCAATGAAGGAGGGGCATAAAGGGGCGAAAAAACGAGGAGGAAAAAAAAGAGTGACAGCAGACAAAAAAGAACCAGGGAGGAAAAGGGGAGGGCGGGGGTGAGGGAGTGGAAAAAGAGGAGGCAAAGCAACAGAGGAGTGAAAGAGAAATGACTCGAGGGGTTGAAGGATGGAGAGAGAGGTGAATAAAACGAGAGGGAAAAGTATCAAGGCAATGGTGAAGAAAAAAGAAAAGAGACAGTGAAAGCCGTCGGATAGCAGAGGAGAAAAAGAGAGAAAGAAAGAAAGAGGGGAGGATGTCACCCATGGCTGCCACTCATCACTCACAGCTTAATGATGCTGGGGTTTTTTTTTTCCTCCTCCCACTTCTTCTCCATGGGGGGGGCAGCCCGCGCCCAATCAAACGGGGTCATTCAGAGTTCATAACCTCCAGGTGGGACTGTCCTCCACTGGGGAGGTGTTTGGACATGTGTGTGTCTGTGTGAGGTGGAGATACAGGAAGAGGAGCGTCTTCGTCTCACATTTAGTACATACAGAGAATATATATATATATATTACAGAAGAACCGTGGCCTTTGGTTATATTGAACCAAAGTTGATCAATTAGTGTGAAATGGAAAATGAAAGTATATGTTCTGATATGAAAGTTATTCTAGTTTTACTATTGACAAGTTTTAGTTTAGGTAGGTTTATGTAGTTTTAGTGTTAATTTGCCTACAGGCTCAAAAGGTAAGATGAAAGAACACATCACATCAAATCTAAGTTATAAAAACATTGTTTGTTTTAAGTTTTATTGTTTATGTTCTAGTTTTATTTTTAGTTTTCATTAAAATAAGAACTAGAGCTGCAACCATTAATTGACTGGTTGTCGAATATTAAATTAACTTTTTTGATGATCTATTTGAGTAATTTTTTTAAGAAAAAAAATCCTCTGATTCCAGCTTCTTGAATGTGAATATGTTCTAGTTTCTTTTCTCCTCTGTGACAGTAAACTGAATATCTATGGGTTGTGGGCCAAACATGTTTTTCAGACATTTTATAGACCAAACAATAATTTGATGAATTGAGAAAATCATCCACAGATTAGTTGACAATAAAAGTAATCATTAGTTGCAGCCCTAATAATAACCATGATATGAAAGCTTGTGCAAGTTTTCATGCCTGGTCGTTCTGTAAGCACGGTTAAGGTTTTGTTTTGCTCGCCTGTCATCCTCTCGTTTTGGTTTAGGTGCAAATGCCTCGTCCAAAGTTTGTGTTCATGTGTTTATACATGAACCATGTGTGTTTATGTGTGTGTATTCACATGTTTGTTTGCAACAGAAACCACTCCTGCTGTCTGTTGCTTCCTTCTGGGATTGGCCTGCTTCCTATTTCAGCGTTGGAGTTGTGATTCAGTTTGTGTGTGTTTGTGTGTGTGTGTGTGTGTGTGTGCATGCTCAGCACCACTTGTCCTCTCACTCATTCCTGTTTCTGGGAAGCATCAGCCGTTTAAAACTCAAACGGCAGGGTTTTTTTTTCCCTCGCTCTCCTCCTCGCACCAAATTTGGGGAACAGCTGGGGCGGCCATGATGATGATTTGTCTCCCTCTGCCCGTCTGCCTGACAGGTTGAGAGCATGCACACGCACACATGCACCGACTCGGAGACACGAAAACACTCTCTATTAGGCACATACACACATAATTAAACATGCACTCGGTATCATAGACAGACAGGGATAAACACTTACACACACTCGCACAGACACAACTGTAGACACATCCCACCCCATAGAAGAGGCCATGTTCTCAGGGCGCTGCCAAAACACTCTGATTTCCTTTAGCCTGGGAGGCCATACATCAGCTTGGGGCCTCCCAGCCCGGATGGCAGGGGCTGACAGAATGACATGTGTCATTTATCAAACGAGGGGCGCCAGGCCTCAGGAAAAGAACAGACCGCCGCATGACAAAGCCCCCCGAGAGCTCTCCTCCTCTCACAACGAGGGGAGTGTGTCATGGGATAGACACTGACAAATCTACGGAGATAGAACACACATGGATACACGCTGACACTGAGGAAACACACACTGAGACGCGCTTCCAGCACACATACAGTGCGAACCCGTGGTCACACTTTACATCCAAGTTGCTTTGCGACTTTAAACTTACTTTATACTAGAGATGCACTGATAGGACGTTTTACATATCGGTATCAAGTTGGCTCGGATAGTGGCCGATAGTTAATAGTAGGCTTCTGGACTCATAATACTGACTTTGAGGGAAAAATACGAGCTCAAAGAATTAAAAAAACACTCCCACCTGGATTTTTTGCAGTTTGAAGTTCAGTTCCACATTTATTGATTCATTTCTTTGAGTTTGATGTTCAGTGATTCCGATGTATTTTTTTTAGGTATTTATTACTTTGACTTAGATGTTGAGTTCAACCGCTATCCAGTTTGTAATGAAGTAAAAGACAATTAATTTCAGACATGATTAATCTGATCAGATTTCCCCTACTCCAAACTATTATTATATTGGCTTCTAAAAGTCCACTCTCGGTCGGTACAACTAATAGAAGCTGCAATGCTTTAATAGGTCCAGAGTAATGATTAAAACACTGGATTTGAGGCATGTCTTACACTTTGAGTGTTTTAGGTCAGTTTTTAGTGTTTATACAACTATTAATGAATTCATTGATTGTCTACACTCTGCAGCTGTTTCATGCATGCTTCACATGAGTTCTTCACATATTGTATCATTTTATGAAGCCAAGCAAACCCTATGTATATTAATCAAAACCTTCATTATATGTGTGATGAAATTTAAAAAGTTTTAAGTCCATGCATTCCTGGCAGTAGAATAAGCCACAAATGTATACAGTCACGAAAAGAAGATACAGTAATATATCGTGAAACCGCCAGAATGTTAAAACGTACTGTGATACCGTCCAGCACTAGGTCGACCTTGACTTTATACTTTTGTGTTTGCCTGCAAAACCTTGTAAAACAATCAACTCGGGCAAAAATAAATGTATTTTTTGAATGTTAACGTCCTGGCAGCGACCCTACAAACACACATACCCACACATACACCCACATGTATGTTTCCCCTGCAGCCAGAGAAGCAGCAGCCAAAGCCTCTCCTGTTGCCAGCAGCAGGCCTGTCTGCATGCCCGTTCTTCTTAATGAATGGTCACTGGCTACCAAAAGGAACTCTCTTAGTAATTGGCACCGTCACTCCATTTCCTTCCTTTCACATCCATGCCACCACATTATCCCTCTCTTCCTCCCGTCTCCTTCACTGTCTTCCCTTCCCTTCTTTCGGTTCTGATCCCCTCCACCCACCCCGTTTTGCTCTCTCCGTAGCCCGTTCATTTGTCTTCATAAGCCTAATTTATTTTCACTGCCAGATGCAAGCTGACAGCCATCAGTCTCCACTCCCACACACACCGATGCGCACTCCCTCACCAGTATACACACACCTGACCCCCCCCTGACACGCAGACAAATACGCCAACATGCACGCATAAATGCACATACTGTAGCTGCCTTTTCTCTCTTTTTTCATTCGTGCTGTCTGTCTCTGTCACACGGCGAATCCATATTACCTCACGCCGCTCTGAGGTCAGCTCTGCAGTCGCATACCCTCTGTTTTACCCCTGTCCTCCACCCCTCCAACCCCCCCAAAACCCTCCCATTAACATTACTGAAGATGGATATGTCTTCATAGCGGAGATTGATTGCGGATATAGAGTTATGGTGCCATTTATGTGTGTGTGTATGACTGTGTGTGTTAGTGTTAGATGGAGGGCACTTTGGGAGGTGGCGTTAGGAGCTGAAATGTGAGGGAGGCAGGCTTTTCTCTCATTTCCAGAACCTTCCAGCCGTTCATTGTCTGTCCGCAGTCTGATATTGTGCTCTGTTGAAGGATTGCTTCCTCTCTTCCTGCCTCTCTCTCTCTCTCTCTCTCTCTCTCTCTCTCTCTCTCTCTCTCTCTCTCTCTCTCTCTCTCTGACTGTGAAGCTGCTCGTTGTCGTCGTACACTCTCTTACGCACAGACACACACACACACACACACACACACACACACACACACACACACAGGCATACATAGTCTCACACAGACACAATTAGGGTGAGATGGCTACTGATACTAGTCCACTTTAAGAGCCCAGTACATAATTTACTGACTTTCTCTAGGGACCTTTTTTCAACCCCTAATCCCTCCTCCCTCCTATCATTTCTTCTTTTGTCAGTTTATTGCCATGGCCATCAGGAAAAGGGGGGGGGGACTCAACACAAGCACGCACACACACATTTAAAACTGCCGTGTGGGTCAGCTTATGCTTTTGTTATATTTTTTTGTTCCACCCCTATGCTATCCATCACGCTTTAAATCCTAAACTAGTGTTGAAACGAAACAGTAGAACTTTGTTTAATGGAGCGCCAGACTTCAGCCCTAACTCATCACTTCAGCGGGCAGAGTGAAAAAGAAAACGTGGCGATGCATAAAGGATAACCGTTCTGATGGTGCACAATCGCTGGAATTTCCCCGGTGACACATGCAGTTAAAAGCACTAAAATGTTTGGGGACATTTTGGTCGTCCCGAGCAGCCTTCTGCCCTGAGGGTTTGTGGGGGAACGTTCTAATTAATTTCCCTGAAGTGACTTTATGCTTTTTTTTAAAGTTATGATTTTCAAAGTCTGTCTTTGTGCATTTTTTGGGGGAAAGGATGTAAGTCAGGTCTCGGAGGTGCTGTTCTCACAAAATCGTCTGCTTTCTTTGTGATTTTTTTATCCGGTGTTTTGGGTTTGTTTTTGATAAGGATCGAGAATTTGTTCGGACATTTGGATCCAAAAAACAAACTCCAAATGGTTTGTATGACACTCCGCTCCCTTAAATCAGTCTATTACAAAGTTTTAGGGAGCTTCCTTCCTTCCTTCCCTCAGAGAGTAAAGGATCAAATTAGTGGAAGTGTGTTTGTGTGTGTGTTATTTTTTTTCTCCGTGTTTCTCTTTCCCTTCTCTGTTTTGTTCCTCCGTGATGTACAAAGTGGATGGCCTCTGTGAATTGAGGAGAGGGCTGACAGCGCGAAGAAGGTTGATTGATGGCTTATTGTGCAACCGGACTCGGCTAGACCGAACTGGTTAGGTTGTGACCCTGTTTTGGCCCCGTGCCCTCTCATTTTCTCCTTTTCTTCCCCCCCTCTCCTTCTTTCTATATGTCACCGTCTACCTCTGTCACACTCACACAAAATGCAGAAATATAAACCTACGTGCAGACTGTACACACACGCACTTCCTCTTCGCGCTTCTCCTCCTCCACACCCCCCACTCTCGTCTTTGCTGGACTAAACTCATCACTGTTGCCATCATTCATTCCTCGCTGTTTCCTTTCTTCCTTCCTCTGCCTACTTTGTTTTCTTTGTCACAGCTCCTTCAGGACAGGTTTTGTCCCATGAGTCATTTCATCGGGTTTCATTTTACAGCCTCTGTTCATGCACTCTCTCTATCTGGCAAGTCTCAAGAAATGCACCACAAAGCAGTCCTCATAGATCCAGTGCTACTTTTAATTTTGCTGACCTTATTCCGACACCGACTCATTCATATTCAGACAAGTTTAAGTAGTTTAAACTAGTGCGCCTAAACAGTAGGCGCACCAGTTTAAACTGTGGTTCAGCTTGTTTTGTTTTTTTCCCTACAATTATTTTCTGCTTCTACTCTCCACACAACCATAGTGATTTATGGTAATTATCCATCTTCGGGGTCATCCATCAACTGGTTGTTGCTAGGCGATGGGAGCAGCTGTTGTTTAGTCGGGGGACGCTCCACTGTCAGGGGCTATGCAGGTGAATTCAAAAGACGCCATCTATGAAGAAAGGAGAGAAGAATTTATTTGGTTCGGTATTAGATTAGAATTATTTTTATAGATTTTAGCAAAACATATTTCAAGTAACCCTTGAGTAAAAAACTAATCCCAACATATTCCCCCAAAAGTAATTTTATGATCAAAATATGTGGGTGTGTAACACTATATCTAAATCTTATTATTAAACTTCTTGTAAATAGAAAAGAAACTGACAATATTTTCTCAAAAAACACCTACTTAACAAATGACATGTGTTTGATATGGCCTACATTGAATCAGTGCTTGGCATTGCTTGAGTAAATCTCAGTCACATCATCTTTAATTAGCATTAGTAATACTTTACTTTGCCTGAAAACAAACCAGATGGTTTTGAAATGTCTTCGCAGCGCTACAGCAGTGCTCGATTGTTGGGCGTGTGGGGTTTGGCAGAGTCGAGCAGAAAAGGGCTGGAATCCGCCAATGGTGCCGATGATCTAATGGCTGTTGTTTCATCTCACAACAAGCAGGCACTGACAGTCCAGGAAAAGGTGATTTATAGACCACAGTCACTGTCATGACATGTCAAATCCGGCTCACGGGAGATCTAAACAAACTGGCTGAAGAGAGAGACAAAAAGAAAAAGAAGAGGAAGAAGAGGGAAATACGGGAAACTTGCACAGAAATTCAACTAAAAATGATTTAGCTCTTGGGGAGAATCACTACAATTCCCTAAGATTTATTGCCTTCTTCCATCATTGATCTATTCTGTGTGCGTGTACCATTTGGTTCTTTTTCTGTCTTTCAAGTTTCCTGCTTCTCCTTCATTCGCATAGACATACAGTCTTAGTGGCCTAATGAAGCTTAGCCAGAGGTAAAATGCACTGTCTATATGACCCACTTAAAAAGGCTATTAGCATAATATGAGTTCAAGTAATTGCAAATTACTTGTTACATATGCAAAATCCCTCGGGACTGAAAAAAAAGTTTAGAGAAACGTAATTTGTCTCTTCATTTAAAGTCCGATATCAGCTGTAATGTTAACAGAGTGCGGAAATGTAGCACAAACAAACAAGCACAAACAAACCATCAAAATCACATTCAAAATGTCTGAACATGGAGCCACCAGCATGAAAAGACTGCTTTTACCGGAAGAATCGAGGAAGCTGAGAAGGTGGATTTGTACTACACACAAGCTATTAGAAACCCCGGAGCTATTGTGCCATATGGTGGACTGTTCCATGTGGCTATGGGAGGGTGGTGTGTGTGGGGGGAGCTGTTAGGTAGGCTTTTACATGTCTAGTCAAGCAAGCTGAGGGTTAAATTATGTCTCCTACGCAGTCTCTGGGGCAACACTCTTGCTTCTCTATGGAGCTACTTACTATATCATGCAGTGGTGACAAGCATGCACCTAAATTTAGCCCAGCAAAGTTGTTTTCATTACATTAGGCAGCAAAATTAAACAGTTTTAAGATAGACATACCCTTTCGAAAGAGATCCTGGCAGGTATAATTCAACAAAACCATACATATATCGATTCAGCTGCCTCAAGACTAACATCCACCAGGTCACCAGCAACCCATTTCAGGGTTAGGGTTATAATAGAAGTGTATGGCCAAAATGCATGTATTAGACTTCATTTAAAAGGGAACATCTTCTAGTTTTTGTGTTTAACATGTGGCTGAAACATAACCCAAACCATATCAGTTTAAATGGCTCAAATGTAACCTAAACTCATGAAAAGAGTGGCTGCTAAAAGGATGAATATCTTTGGGGTGATAAACTCCTGTAGAATGTAAAGAAAAGCTGTGTACGTTGATGGTTGTCCTGAGGCCAAGAGCAGACTGCCGGTCTCTGCCAGCTTGCCTCAGTTTGTGTCTTCCAAAGAGTAGTCCATAAAGGGTGTCAGCTCCTATGAAACCACAGCCACAACTATCCGAAAGAAGAAAAAAAAAAAAGGGCAGGAATGAAGAGGACGGGGGAGAGCAAAGAGAGACAGCGATTGCCTGACATACTAAGCATTACCATAATTGGCTTTTCTACATGATAGGACAGAGGAAATAATGTCATTTTATTTACAGCCTTCTCTCTGCTGAAACACACACACACTCACGCACACGGCCCAGGTCAGTGACACACACTGATCAGGCCTGTCCAAAGCCATCAGA
This sequence comes from Coranthus polyacanthus, assembly GCA_037367275.1. Lineage (NCBI taxonomy): Eukaryota > Metazoa > Chordata > Actinopteri > Kurtiformes > Apogonidae > Coranthus > Coranthus polyacanthus. Next base: position 2,083 of record JAPQRN010001514.1, on the reverse strand, counting down.
GGTGAGTGGCAGGGAATGGAGGGGCCGGTGACAAAGCGAAACGGGAGAGAGAAATAAGACTGCCATGCCGGAGCTCCCATTTTGAAGGGCCGCTAAACGGTGTGAGGGAGCCTCGGCGGCGACCCGCTCCGAATGCAGCGCTCGGCCACGCAGGGTAAATCAGCGGGGTGAAAGCTGGCGGAATTGGACATTAGCACTGCAAATGAGAGCCGGGATTGCCCTCTTCTCTGAGACAACATGAATAAATGAAGAAGGTTTAGGAGAAGAAAGTGTGTGTTTTGTGCATGGGGCCGTGTGTGAAAGAGAAAGGGGGAAAACGGTTGCGTTGATTGCGCCAGCGTCTTGTCATAGTCAAGTTATCTCACGCTGTCTACTGTTATCTCTCACATATGGTCAGGATGTCTGACACCAGTCAAGATTCACTAAATTTGACTTGATGAAAAGAACAGATTGAGTACTTTGAACTGTCCATGCATATTAATGTACCTTTCAATTGAAACTTCATTCATTTTTTGTGTTTCTATTCATTTTTATACATTTTTCACATAGTTAGCCGTGTATTGTTTGTGTGCCAGTGTGTACCAATACCAGACTGGGTCCACATACCAGAGAAATACTGCCTTGAATAATATGAATTTAATATATAAAGGCCTGGGCGATTAAGCGTGATATATTTTCATATCGTGATGATTATATTTATTGCGATATACGGTTTTCTTTCTTCTTTCCTGAGGGTTTATTTTGATCACATTCTCACTGAAAATGCGTATACATTTTTCAGTGTTTTGTTGTTTTACATAATTTTACTTACGTATATTTAAATGTTAGTTAATAGTTTTGAATGTTCTACATCTACATTTGTGAAATGTTCTGCCATTTCTTAAGTATTTGTCGTGTTCTGTCCACAAAGAAGAGTTTAAAACTACAAATGACTCTTTTAAGTCACTGAATGAGAACTCAGAACAAAATACAGAAAACTAATAAAATAAGCACTAAATTTGGGCATATAAAACAAGCACAGAAAGAAAAAATATCAATACAAATGAGTACAAGCATTGCAAAAAGACAGGACCTCAAGTTTCTCTCCATTTATATTGACATCGTAAATGATTAGGTAGCAGGCTCCCCATGTGAATAACTGAAACCAATTCATGCAAAACCCTTTTCTGACAACAACAGAAGCCGAATCTCTCCAGTGTTAATGTGTAAACAACCTCACAAGAACTTACATACAATGTAATGGCAAAATGTAAGATCAGTAGGATGAATAATTCACTTCCAGCATTGAGTATTTGCAAGCGTGTCTTATATTCCATATTTGCAAGGAAATAATTTTCTTAAGCGCTGTTTCAGTTTATTCATATTTGTTAGTGTCTATTATGTATAAAAGCAAGGTTTTTGTGTGTGTGTTTGCACGTACGGACCTCACACAGCTTCCCGCCTCGGGGGAGTGCTGGAGTTTTGGGGGAGTATAGGGTGCGTGTGTGTGGATTTGTGTGTGTGCGTGACTAGGGAGATGTCCTACTGTGGTGTCACCTGTCTGCAGCAGGAAATCCTGGACTCTGGGCACAACAATAGTGACAGGCCCCTCTCCAGACGCAGATGGCTTTGCTATCCCCCCACCAGCCACATCGCATCCCTGCTTGCACCTGACACACTATGACACTTGACACACACACACAAACTCTCACACACACACAAAAGTGATCAACCACACCTACCTTACACAGTCTTAAAAACTTGCGCTCACATGGTGGAATTTTCGCCCGCTTATTTCTCTCCTCCATCTCATACTTGGTTGGATTCTGTTTAACTTGTTTCCCTGTCATGTATTTTCTGTCAGATATGCATACATTCACACACACACACACACACACACACCTCTTGTTCGCTGGCCTAAACACATCTTTTCTCCTCTCTTTTCAAAACTTCCCCTCTTTTCCCTATCCTCCTTGACAGCACAAAGTGGGCTTACGTTTTTGACTGACAACCACAACAGACACCTTCCCCCCACCTCTGGTAGGAGCTCCTCCCCTGGCTGCTGGCCGGTTGCACGCAGAGCACTCAGGTCCAGAGTATCAGG
>JAPQRN010001513.1:0-12031 GCA_037367275.1 Coranthus polyacanthus | reverse complement strand
GATGGATGGATGGATGGATGGATGGATGGATGGATGGATGGATGGATGGATGGATGGATGGATGGATGGATGGACAGTATACATATATATGTGTGTGAGTGAGTGTATAAATCATTCACACAGAATCTAAGAAAGAAATAAACAGTATGAGAAACAGGAAAGGAACAGATGTACATCCATCTGTTCAGAAATATAAATCTATCATCCTGCTTGTTCACCCAAAAGTCATGATAAATTAATAGTTTTGAGCATTTCTGTAAATTATTCACTCTCATCACTTATTTATGATACAATTCTGGAGCTTTCGTTTAATTAATATTAATAATCAACCACAATACAAATCATGATATTTGAATATTTGCATATTTTAAAACTTTATTGATCACAATAATGATCTGAACTTTTACGGCAGCATGTAAAAATAACTTTAAAAATAAAGTGATTATGTTTGTGGCTATTGAGTGTTTGACTTTGGCTCCATCTGCTGGTCAGACGGAGCCAACTGTCAGGTCTAATTTATTTAACATGGACATAAGAGGATTAGAATAACAACATACTGTACAATGATGCAAAAACACCAGATGCACTGTGCATTTGTGCAATCAATCAATCAATCAATCAATCAATCACACAGAACAAACCATAATAGAGTGACATAAAATAAATTACAATGTTAGTTAAAAACTTAAAGTTAAAGTTAAAGTTAAAAAAAAGATAAATAAAGCGTACAATTTAAAACAATAAAAAATCTGAATCTATTAATAAAAATAGAGTAAAACAACATAAAAACTATAGAATAAGAAAATCAAATAAAGTCATCAATAAAATAATTAAAATCTTAATCTCATTTTTTGGTCAAATAACAATGTTCCATCATCCCTTCATGACCCCAAAGCCCGGAGAAACCTGGAAACATGGATTATTATTCCCTGTATTATTTAGTTTTGTGTCAGTACAGCATCAAATAAATAACTCAAATAAATAAATCTTTATAACTTTAGGTAAAATAAATATTAAAAGTATAAAAACTTTGCAAAGGGACAAATAAATAATGGAACAATGTATCTGTGGATGCAGAAAGTAATAAAAACTGAAAATAGAATAATGTTACAACAGTCAGTTTCTACAAGGAGCAATCGATCACAAACTGTGAGTGTAAGTGGACGATTTAAATTGAATGCAATTAAATGACTAAAGAACACTGTGTGATTTTTATTTTTATCATAAAAGAATTAAGAATTAACTTTTTATTCCCCTTTAAACCCTTTTGAGTGAAATACAGTTCAATAAAAAAGCAGTTTTCCATGATCAGATTCTGATGTCAGATATAAATTGATGGTTACAATCACAGTGTGACCAGCAGGGGGCGCTGAGACCTCAGCCACAAGACAGAAAAAACACAGCTGAGAGAGGCATCCTGGGAAATCTGATATTTAATAGAAAACCTTTTCACTTGATCAGTAAAAGACCAGTCCAGTCCATACAATTTGATTATTGATTGACATTTATTTTCCTTCATGTTTCTTCAGTCTTCTGATGGATTTACCTTTATTTCTTTAGTATATGTTTCCTGTTATTATCCAACTGTGACTGTTCATGTTTTTGTATGTTCACTCTTTTGTTGTTAAAGGTAATTTCCTGTGGAGATGGGCACGTTCCACTAATTTACCTCCATCGATCTGATTTAAGTAGAGACAGGAAGAAACTAAATACATCACAAAAGTATTCTGTCTGAGGTCGAAAATTTAAAAAAAGAAGAAACATCTAAAATCTGATGTAAACAGGATTTATAATAAAAACAGAAGCAAAAAGGTGAACAGCGACATGTTTAAAAGTGACAATAATTGTCAAATCAAATGAATCCATTAAAGCTAAAACATGTTAGATGATAAATGTTTGATTATTCACCTTACGTACCTTATAACAGTGCGACTGGTTGATTTTTGAAGGACCTTGACATGAGCAGCGTTCATCACAACCTTGTGAGGTCACATGAATAACTGCACGGAAGAAAGTGACATCTTTAAATAGAGACAAACCTGAAGAGGAGGATGAATATGGAGGACAGACTCAAACAAGTTCAGTCTTTTATAACATTCATTGTGTAACTTTCTTATTTTAGCCCTATAGGTGAGATCTTTTTCTAACTCTTACCAACCCTTAGCCGTGACATTACTGTCACAGCCTAAATGTAACACAAACAGAAAGTTAAAGTAATGAATTATGAACCAAAAGTTAAAGTTATAGTATCAAGATGATTTAAAGTTCCTAAGAAAGATGACTTTCCATCCTGTAAGACAATACACGTGGGACTGTGCTTCCTTGCTTTCCTTATTCTTTTCAGTTTTTTCTCTTCCACCTCCTCCTTCTTGGATTTCCCACCCTCGTCTTGTCTGAAGCACCACCCCCTCAGGCTTCTGCAGAAACGGCAGCAGATCAACTCAGAGCTGCAGAAAAAGTGAAACGAGGAAACACAGGACGAGGAGAGCCAAGCTTCACAGTGAGTTTCACGGAATCCTTCTTAAAATGGCACCCTTAATTCTGGGAATACTGGGAGTCCACTGCTCTGTGGAAACAGGAGGGTTTCTCATTGTCTCATTTTAAAAATTAAAAGCAAAGAAAATAGACTGGCTGATTCTGCTGCTGTGTGCTGCAAAGTATTTACTCGTATACTTTGAATATTTTACATAAAACATCAGTCATTGTTTATTATTAATTAAACAACAATGATGTGAATGAATGCTACAACTACTAGTTTTACTATTACTACTACTATAATAATATTAATAACAATCATAAGTAATAGTAATAATAACAGTAGTAATCATGATATGACTACTTCTATCTCTATCACTTATAACAACTGCTACTACTACTAATACTAATACTACATTTCCTACTCATAATAGTGGTAATATAACTTCTTTAGTAGTAGTAATAATACAAATACAACTAATAGCAATACTATATTACTTATAATACTAATAATAATAGTTTTTAACTACCTACATTTCAGAGAAAATTACAAAAATGTCAAAAAGTGTCCTATCTCCCAGTGGTGAAGAAAGAAGTTCCAGAATCCGGATCTGGATCTCCATCCAGACCTATCTATGTTGAAATCATTGTGAGTGACAGGTGTGGACAAACAGACAAGTCCACCTGACTGCACAGACACAGACACAAAGAAAAGTATTTGCAGAATATATTGAAATACTTTATGATAAAAAAAGAAAAGAACAGTGGGAATGGGTTTAGATTACAGCTGTGTGTATGTTTAATCTTTTAAAGGCCTGTTCCACTGTTTTATCCGGAGGAATGCTGACTCAGGAAATCATGTGACCACCGAAGAGCTAAATTAAAACAGCTGAGGTCATTTAATGCCCACACACGAGCAAAGTCAGACTGTTTGGGTGGTTTTTAGACCTGAAAAGAACGTTTGGGATGACTATGAATGACTAAGAGCTCTGGGTTTGGTTCTGCATGTAAGTATAATTATGAAAGTATGAATGAATATGAATGAATGAAACTGAATAGAGTGAATGGCATGTAATTATGTTCAATGAAAGTTAGCTTGAATATATGGAATAAAACTTGAATATATGGAATGAAAAAGTGTAATATGCAGAAGGAAAGATGTATAAAATATGGAGGGAAATTTGGAAAATATGGAATGAAAGTTGTAATGGGTGGAAGGAAAGATGGAATATATGGAGGGAAAGTTGGAGTACATGGAATCACATTAGAATATATAGGAGTGTTATTACATCTATTCAAGTTTAATTCCTTGTTTTCAAGCTGTATTCAGCATAATCAAATGTAATTTCATACGTAAAGTGTAATTCTTTCATCCCATAAAATCAGGTTCTCAGTCGTATAATACATAACTATAACATACTGAATGTTTAGGGGAATGATAATATGTGTACCGTGTGTCGTTTACGATATTTACAATAAATGAGAAGATGATACGAGAGCACTAAACTTTTTATCCCCCAAACCTGTTCTAAATGTGCAGTTGTACTTTCTTCTGTGCATGTTGAACCTCTCACCAAGGTGTTTGTGTTTCCTGCCGGTACTTTAAGTCTTTATCTTCTGTCACATCAGTTTGTCGTACGTCAGTGCACAGCAGAGCAGTGCAGAGGTTGGGCACAGTGAAATATTATTGTGCTGTAAATTCCTGCTTTGATTTTCCTTCTGGCTTCAGTCCAGACCACAGCGTGAGTATGTAAACTCAGAGTGCACACGTTTTCACTGCAGGCGTGTTTCCACAGGCCCATTTGGCATGAAATCCTATAGCTCCACGTTGGTCCCAGTAGTAGGATCGTACTGCTGTGAGTCAGGCCTGCAGGAAACAGTCCTCACCGACAGGGTGGGCCGTGCGTTCACTCAACATTTGTGTGTGTCTTTTTGCAGGTTTTACAGATTCTGCCGTGATCAACCAATAAATGATGGTGGCCAGCGAGTTGAACTCTGACCTCACGGGGTCACGACGTCTGACCACATGTAGGAGTCTCTTCAGGAACATTAAGGTTTGTGTCTGCTTTACGTCATGTGCTGGTCTCTGCTGTCTGGATCTATTTTTAACTTAAATATCTGCCATTTGAACTATGCATTCAGTGTTTTATCTAAATGTATCGTTATCCTTATTAATAATGACATGAATAATAAAAAATAACAAAACAGGTGAAAAGTAGCCGCTGCTGTGTGTCTTTTGATACTACAGAGCCATGTCAACTGGCTTAGCTTGTTTTTTGGTAAACTGAAAAAGATGTTACTTTTCTCATCAAAAACAAGGTTGGCAGGATTATTTTTCTTCAGTCAGATGCATCCACTATCCTTGCATCATAATCTGTTGATGCAGTTCTGTCATTTACAGCAGTTCTGTTCAAATATGTGTTTTGTGAGGTCACACGATCCTTGACCTTTGACCACCAAAATCCTATCGGTTTGTCCTTGACTCCAAGTGAACGAAATTTGAAGAAATTCCCTCAAGGTGAAAATCAAGCTCATGAGAATCAAGGCATTCAAAAAGACATTCTTTAAAACTGTTCCTGTGATATTGCATTTTAAACAGCGATCAGCTGACACACCTTGACATAGACGTTCATAGATGCATCTTCAAACATCTTCAAACACTCACTTGTCTCCCAGAAACAAGGCTTTGCTGCACAATTTGGGACCAGTCTTTGATTCCCATCCCTAAAGTTTTCCTTTTTTCTTTTTGACACATCTGTATGCTCACTGCAAAACAGAAATTAATAATGGCATATTTTCACACGGACTGAGGGGGACAGTTTGTTCTGTTTTGTTTCATGGCGGTTGGCAGTGAGTGAAGGATGATATTGCACCACCATACTTTGACCGTGATCACATGCCGCTATCTTTATTAAAGTGATGAATTACCCTCATACGTGACTCACATCATAATAGCCTAATTTCACACATGATACACAATGATGAGGGTACAGACAAACAGAAATGCATAGCAAAAATAGCATACTATTAATATTTTAGAGTTTTCAGTGGAGTCACGTTTTATTAGAAGGTGAGGAGCTCTTCCTGGTTCCTCTGTAGTTTCCACCCTCCTGCTCCTTGACTTCAAAATGTCTCAGCGGGCAGGTTTTATCAGAACTCATACAAAAATTGATGCAAGAACATCACATCCCAGATTAACCTCATGGATCAGAACCATTAAAGCTGTATTAAAGGAACAGTAAGTTAAACATGTGAAGACTGAAGGTAAACACTGAGAATTATTATCCCACCTGACACTGAAATGTGCATATACTCTATTAGACCAATATTAGACTACAGAGGGTCTGTATTGACATAGTTTTATTTCCAGACACCCTCCCTCATCCAGGACTGAGAGCATGTTAAAAACACAGCTGCTATTAGAAGAGGAAACTATCAAGACATGAATAAAACATGACAGGCTTCAATTAAGAATAATGTTCTGAATAATGCATGAAACACATAACTTGCGCTACCACACTGTGTTCATTGTAAATTATAGCCAACAACGGTGTGTTATGAGCAGTAAAGACCCTGGTAAAGACAAATGTAAAGCACAAGGTTCAAACACTATGTAGTTAGAAAAGTACACTTTACTTGTTGTTACTTACTGGAAACCTTAGAAAGTCAGTAAAAAAGTAACAGAATCTTAGCTGAAAATGGTCAGACTGTGGACACTCGTTAGCCACAGTGTATGTATTAGTTTACTGATACTAGTGCGATAACTATAAATAATAAAAGCTGAAGGTATTTTAGAGCCAGAGATGTGTTTCTACATAATCACACCACAGCTTTTTCCCATTTTGGTTGTTTTTTTTTTGTATTTTTACACCATTCAAGTCCAACACTGACACTCAGAAGGTCAGAAGGTTCTGTTTTCCCACTCAGTGGACGTAACCAACATCACATGCAGATGTTCAGAGGAGATGAAGTAAATTAGTAGAAAATGACTTGTTTTTCAATATTTGTTGTCATCCATTTTTTCATTTTTTTTTTGGAAGTTGTTTTGTTGTTTTTTTTTTAGTTTTTGTTTTATTTTGAAAAATGAATGAATGAATGAATGATGTACAGATGTTATTCAGCTGGTGTTGAAATTGTCACTAAAGTGGTTAAATATTCAAGCTATAACCTGTTGTACTGAGTGTAGCAGAGTCTTTGCTCTGAACAATGTCTGACTTCCTGAACTGCATCCTGTTTTGTTCTCTGAAGTCAGGACATGGAAAGTTTTCCTGTGTTCCTGTGGACAAGCACCTCTGATGAGCTCACTGTGCTTTCTGTTTTTCCATCCATTCCCCCCTCTTCTTCTTCTTCTTCTTCTTCTTCTGTCTGCAGTTCTTCGTGTTCTGTCACAGTTTGCTGCAGCTGGCCCAGCTGTTGGTGTCAGGCTATATGAAGAGCTCCATCTCCACCATCGAGCGACGTTATGGCCTGTCCAGTCAAAAGTCCGGCCTTCTGGCTGCTTTTAACGAGGTCAGAGCTGAATCTGTTCTTTAATTAACACAAAAACCACCAGAAAAGAACATTCAGTCAACTCATTCAACCTTTCATTTGCAATATTCAACAAGAAACAGAAGTGATTAAAAAAACATTAAAAATGAAATTCAGTAAACAAAATTTGAAGACTAATTTAAAATATCCAAAAACCTGGCTAAATAAAGTGTTTTTTCTGTACACTGCTCCATGTTACAGGTGCACAATGAATGAAAGTGTATTTTCTAAGATGAGTCAAAACTGGCATTTGTAACGTAATACATAGAATCTGAGTGTGTTCTGTCGGAGCACATTCAAAGACAGTATCAAAGTCATGTTTGAGGGTAAAAAACCTCCAAGTACTTTATAAATAAAACCCAGAGTCTATAATGTCTTACAGAGGGAAGTAATCAGCCAACCATAACACACCACTCAGAACTGTGAGTTGCAATTATCACTGGTAATAAATCTAAGACCACAGTCATATAAAGTGTCACTCGAATCTAAAACAGACTTTAAATGAGCATTTTTCTCCAGTGCAGAGGAAGAGTTGTCTTGGTATATTTTAAGGTTACCGTGTCACTGATCCATATTCCAACAAACACTATATTATCAAGGTTTGAGGATAATTTGAAAACCATCACATATGTAATCGCTGAACATGTTGTTCCAAACCTCAGGAATGTTGTTGCTGCTGTTTAAGTCCCATCATTTCTGGTTCCTGCTTCTATGAAGATTTGGGAACCTGGTTCAGCCACAAAATCAGGGTGATGCATCCTGACCTCTAGAGTCTGCATTCATATTCATCCCAAAGGTGTTGGACAGGGCTGAGGTTCAGTTTTTCCCCACACTTGGAAAACCAGTTCTTAACTGATTGGGCAGCATGCACAGAGGCGCTGCCATGTTGAAACAGGATCTTTCTCAGGATTGTATTTTTTTTAGCTAAGCTGTCGGGGGCACACTGTCGTCATTACACGCTGCAGCGCTCAGACCTCTCTGAGGTCCGAAAAAAAACACTGCACACCAGTGCTACAAAAAAGTGCATGATCAGGGTTGTCCTCAGACTTTTGTTCATATAGTGTACTTCTACTTCATGACTCTTTCAATATTTGTACCATTTTTAGTAAAGGCAACAAATCTCGATCAGTATTCAGTACAAGGAACTTTTAGCATGATCCTCATTCTTCACATATTACTTTTGTCATATTGTTATTCATTCAGTTGTATTTAATGTACACATACATAGAAATGAATGCACATTTCCCTCAGTCAGTCAGTTTTTCCTCAACTAAAGTACAGATAACAACTACAGTATATAAAGTATATAAAGAGAAGGCAACTATTTTAATTTAACAGCCTTAAAAAACTATTCTTGAAATAAATTCAGAAGAAAAAGATTCTACGTACAATTTGTGACATTTGAAAAACTGTAATTATCACTGAGGTCAATAAATATTGCACCAGGAAATGATTTTTTTTTCAATATTTTATCTGCATCATTATCTGCATTTAGAACTACTTTATGATTACTGAGTGCAACTTGATTTAACAGCCAAATGTGTAATATCAATAGTACAGTACAAGATAGTGTCATCAGCATACAGATGGATGTAGATGTTGGCAAATAAAAATAAATACATGTGTGTTACGCCTGCAGGTGGGGAACACGGTGCTCATTGTCTTCGTCAGTTTCCTTGGCAGTCGGGTCCACCGGCCGCGGTTCATCGGGGGCGGAGCTCTGCTGGCCAGCTTCGCTTCACTGCTCATGGCACTGCCGCATCTAGTGAATGGACCGTATGACTACACAGACCGCATCGGCTGTAAGAACACACACACACACACAAGACAATGTGTTTGTGAAGCGATGCCATGGCTGATGTGTCCACTGTCTTTACATCACAACCTTCATGCAGTTCCTTCAATTATCAGTAACCTCAGTGACAGACTTTTTATTAAGGGATGCCTGATAAGTACCAACCACAGAGCTCAGCACAGTACGTGGCTGTTGTAATATACAGTATAGATTAGCTGTGTTTTCAAAGCATAATATTATATATTGCATAATACAGTATAAATGGCAAAATTAAGAGAAATGCCACTTTTTTTTCTTTACTGTACATTCAGTTATGTCATTAATTTTGTCTTTTTCAAAAAAGAGTTAGTGCGCTCCATGTGTGAGTGATGGAAACAGAATGTTCTACTTCTTATACTCTGATTACACCAGTCATGTATAATGTAGACCATAGCACAACCTTCTGATGACATTATGCAGCCTAGTTTATTCACTACAAAATCGTTACTGGAAATGGACACATTTTCTTTATTTTCTTTTTTGCGATATTTCAAAAGTTCAGTTTAAATTCACTTGACATTTTATTGAACTACTGTACATCCATCTCAGGCAACAGGCAACAGGCAATGTCAACGTAGAGCAGCACTGACAGTTATCGGCTCAGGACAGAAGATTAAAATAGAGACATTAAGTCATTTTCCCCCGGTCCCAGTGTTTCAACATATTCTGTCTCTGAGTTGTACAAGATGTCTTTCCCACATTAGTCATTTCTTTTGGTTCACTCATGCATTCTTTCTGGGTCAGTGTATTTGAAGATTATTCGTAATTACCTTCTTTGTGACGATTCTTTAAGAAGACAACAATCTTTTTTATTCTGAAATGAGGCAGATCTCTCAGCAGTTCTGTGGTTTGAGTGGACGGTGTATCGTCGTGTGCTTTATGCCAAACCACTGATTTAAAATTTGATTGACCAACAAATGGAATAAAGTTCATTCAGCAGCACCACATCTTATACACACATTGTCATAATTTACCCCTCTCCAAAGGGGCATTATATAAGTATCTGACATGGCCTTGATTTATTTTTTGTAAAAATGTATAGCTGCCTTGCATTGGCCCATATCACATTCCAGGAGATATTATGGGCCCTGATCCGTTGCATGTTACAGGTTTTATTGCACAGCTGAGCTTCTGAAGGCGTGTCCAGACAAACAAGAAGCTGAACACTCCCAGCAGCCGCTGAAAGGAATTCAGCTTGTGTTTGTTTTAGAAAAATGTGGCACATATACAAAGAATTACTGGACATATATGGACCTGTCAGACTGAAGGGAAACTAATGCATCATCACATCTGTTAACTAGACATTATCTGACATCCCATAAAATTATAATTTTACAATCATACAGTCATATCAGTATTGGTCATGAGGAAATGAATACACCTGTATATATTAACTTTTTAACATTCATTCTTTTCATGGAACTTTTGCTTAGGTTTAGGGTCAGGTCAGGTCATCTATCTTTATATTTATTCTTCTGGTTGGACCAAGAGGAGAGAGCTGCAGAAGGTTTTCTTTATTTTATTTTTGCCCTGATTTTGGCTTCTGAAGCTTTAACTGTTGAGGTTAAGTGGGAAACTTCTAATCCAAAGTGCCCTTCCCTCTTTGGATGGCATTGCTTCGATCTCTGGACTACCTTACTGTACCTCCCTAAAGCTGTTGTAACTACCCTTTAGGCACTGAGCCTCTCCACTGGCAAAAAACAAGAATTTCTCTACACAAGTGAGTTACAGTAGGAGGTTTTTTCCATGAATCCTGTTACATAACATACATTTTCAGCCAAAAAGAGCAGTTTGTTTAAAAGGCCGGATCGTCTTGCATCCATGATTTAGTATTTAGGCAGCAGCCTTGACAAAAAAACCCTGTGTTTGATAATGTACTCATGTCTTTAGTTATGTCGGACCAGAACATCTCAGCTGTTGGTTTACATGTAAAGTGCTATGCTGATCCATCAGGATTTTGTTCAGAACATGATGTATGTATCGCGTCGCCCATGAAGTCTTTTATACTGTTTATTGCTGATAAACTGAGAGTGGGTGGTCTGAATACATTGCTCAAGCATCTTCACCATAAATACTCTGTAGGTCTTACTCCCATTGTTTAACAAGCCTCTCAGTATTATGTCCTGTACAGCTGAGAAAGTTGAAATCTTTGTTCAGTGTTTAGATTGATGAGATGTTTCTGGTCTACAGTTTTAGACCACTTTTTCTTTTTTCGTATGCCACAGGTCTGTTTTATTCTGGGTTCAGACTGCACATTATCAGCCTTAACTGGTAGATGTGGGCATTGATGTGGGTAGATGTGGGTGAAGGACAACAGTTGATCATTTTACCTTGTGTAGTTTGTTATAGTGGATGACAACTGATGCCACATCTGGGACATTTAGTCATGTTCCAATAGAAAGACTAGCATGTTAAAATATTTTATGTGTTTCTGTCCAGCTGTTTTTCTGAGCATTTTCAATTCACATATAAATTAATCTGTTTCAAAATGCTCAAACATGCTGATATTCAGGTCTGTGTTTTTATTCATTGCAGTTTTAAAAATACAAACAGTTTTGTCTCAAGTCTCTTTTAGACCTTTTCATGTTATCCATCTGAAATCTTCAAGTGGATAAACCTTTACATTTAGTCAAAATTCTGAAAGTTTTTTGCTTTTTTCCAACTAACAGCCACAGGTCATAACACCTCCGGCCTTTGCCAATCAGAGAGCTCCGTCCTCACCCTGTCGTCCAACCAGAGCTGCAGCCAGCAGGAGAGCACCGCCCACCAGGGGGTGTACCCTGTGCTGCTGTTGGGTCAGCTGCTGCTCGGCATCGGAGCTGTCCCCATCCAGCCTTTTGGCATCTCCTACATCGACGACTACGCCAGCAAGAAGAACTCACCACTCTACCTTGGTACATTACCATGGAAACAATGAAAATGGATTGGATCATTTTATGTTTTTACCTGCATGTAAAAACATAAAATGAACAAAACAAGGAGTAGATTGTAAAAACAGCATATATTTTTAAACACCCTTTTGTTCCAAAGGGGTTACATTGTGTAGTAATGGGTTCATTTGATTAATTAATTATAGAAAAAATAATGCTCACTCCATGATGCCCTTGGGCACTATTAATATTCAATTTTATTTATATAGCCCAATATCACAAATCAAGATTTGCCTCAAAGGGCTTTACAGTCCGTACAAGGTAC
>JAPQRN010001512.1:40704-56164 GCA_037367275.1 Coranthus polyacanthus | reverse complement strand
TCTACAACGGTAACAGTGTGCAACACTTCCTACCATTAGTTTCTAAATGGAATGTCAACAAACGACCACCTCCCAACACAAATCTTACATAGAGATAGGCAGATTACATAGATATTCTTTATCTGTAAAGTGACCAAGGTATGACATCTATTAACTTCTGTGTTCCAGAGCTTCACCTTAACAAAACCTGCCTTGAAAAATGTTGGAGGACTTAATGGCCTACTGGTTCTTTGGGGTTTGGGTGATGGTGACGGTGTGTTGAGCTGCGGTTGGTGGCAAGTGTATGAGGTGGGTGGCATAGATATCCCACACAGGATTAGAGTCACGCTGTTGGAAAGAGGAGGAGGGGGAAAAATAGAGGGAATGCCCCAGAAACACAACACCGCCTGACACGTATGGAATGGACTCTTTGCAGCTCGACTATAAAACGCGCCTGCCAGAAAGAGAGAAGATCTGCAGAATCCCATCTTCTCCACAGCCAAGCATTCAGGCTGGAGAAACAGAGCTGTGCACGCTGATCACATGTACATTCTGCCTGTAACATGAGCCATTTTGTCACCAGGTTACCCCCACTCCATACCTTATCCTTCAGTGGTCTACATCAAATACCAAGTGAGGAAGCCAGTTCATTTACACAGTGGTTTTCATTGGGATTAGTTTGTTAGATGTTTTTTTCATCACAGAACACATTCTGTTCACAATATTTTTTTGCAAAAATACTCATCAATTTGTACACATAGAATTGTAATTGCTAAGGCCAATACTTTGTCCAGATCAAAATTTTCATCTTGACAACTACGGACCAAATTGCCACACATTTTGCTATGGTCATTGATGAGGATTAAAGGTATAATACGTAACATTTCCACATTAAAATACCTAAAAATGACTAGACCTGTGTTACCTGGTAGAAAAAAGGATAAAGATACGGGCCCCTTCCATGACATTAGCTTTCTGTAGAATGAACCTGTCCTGCACTTGAGTCACATCAACTCTGAGTGAAAGAGCCCATTCATTTCAATTGTGCTCATTCCACAACACAGTGAGTTACCTGCAGCAAAACAATGCAGGGTCGACCTATCAAACACACACTTGTGCACATGTGGCTCAACAATCCAAGGACTTCTGGTAGGTGGGGGGGGGCGTGGCTTCCCGTAGATGTGACACATAAAACACTACGCACAAACCTCATTGTGAGAAACGGCTGAGCGACTTTGAAGGCTTTAGAAACAATAAATGGAGAATAATCCTAGCTGTATCTTTTGTTATGAAGGATCACAAAGGCTGCAGCGATACAGCAAATATAAAGTAGTTTTGTGTGCTTTTCTTGCTCCGGGTATGATTTTGTGACAGATGGTGATGACTGATGCTCTCCGACTGCTTGTGTGGAAAGAGACTGACAGCAGGATGACGACCACATGAATTCAACCTTCGAACAAAGGTCCACGTTTTTTGTTCCATTGTACACATTTGGTGGATAGTGGACTAATAGGTCTTACTGTCACCATCAACGTGTGCTGTGTCTCCCTTTATATATGAGCGGCGTCTGACGTCAGCATGTTGTTAATTCACCTTGTTTTGGCGTTCATCTTCTTTTGCTTTTCGCGACAATAGCTTTGTGTAACTTCCTGTGATTAGTCCGAAAGTCCAAATTACACAAGTGTTTTCATACTTCATATGAACTGAACAATGGTCCAGTTTGATCATACCTTTTGATTCGTTTATTCGCTCAAAACCAGTTCAAGGAAATGCACCTAAAATTGCATTTCCTTTGTTGCAACTGCTCAAAAGTTAGCTCCATATTTGCTTGAAACACAAAACATTTGCCTGATGAAATGTTACAATAAATATGTCATAAGTCTTTTTGTAACACCCCATCCAACCATAGTACCGCCATAGTCTGATATTCACACAATACACAGAGCAGAAGGTAATTATTATTATAATTTATTTCTTTAAGTGAAGTGAAAGCACCATTATACAGTACAGGTGTAGAGATATCATAAAGATCTCAGAAAAACAAAAAAACAACTTTTTTTTAAGATACACATAAGAATCTAAAGACAGCAAACAGGTGATATAAATTAAATAACATGTTGTACACAGCACAAGGCAAACTGTAGTACAGAGAGGCAACTATTATAAAAGACTCTACATCTGTAAATAATCTTTGCATTTGGTATAATGAAGGATAGAGGTGAAGACAGGAGCACAGACAATATTTTAGAAATCATTAAATGTCCATGAATGACATTTTTCCCTGAAGCGTCCCATCTCCTTAACTTGACATTTTAAAATCATACATTAGAAAAAACACTCACAGCATGCAAACAACAACGTATACTGACCCACTCCAGAAACATGCTTCACACTTACACCAGTATTATCTCCCATATATTATCTCAAACCAGAGAATTAATGCATGTGAATCAAAGACAAGAAAACCCCAAAAGAAACATCCATCTATTAAGAAAAGAAAGGTTGTATCAGAGGAGAGTGCTTAGCTACACTTCACTCACTGTACCTTGAAAAAAACGACATCGATTCTCATGGCACTTAATTTAGAAAACATGACCATCCTACTCTTTTGTAAGATTGTAAAACGTTTCATCTTCTGTTCATCAAAGATGCAGCTGATACTGGGTTCTTTTTTACACTGATGTTCACAGTATTCAGATAAAAATCCACGGCCAAACGTATTCACCTTCAATTCAGAGTTTGTTGTCAATCTAACAGGAGAAAACCAGAGTGACTCTTTTTATGAAGCTTTACAATACTCAGTATTTACAACGTCTCAGCTTTTCAAGAGTTTCTAAGACATTCCACTGCAGGAACTTAATGAGACAGAAGAAAACATGTAGGGTTGAGTCAAGGGTTCGGCCTTTAGCCGAGTTCAGACCAACTGAAAACCACTGACATCTACTTGCAAAGGACCGGTCTGCAACGTTCTGGAAACCTAGCTTCATTCAGAGATTATGAGCTAGATAAGGTTGTTTTTAATAGTAAAAGTAGTTGGACTGAAGACGACTGCTTCTCTGCAGAAAGAACGTCTCTGTTTTGTTGGCAAGCATGATCATTAGAATCTGTTTTATAATTTCGGTCTTTACTTTGACTTACATGCTCGGTTCAACACTTTTCCAGTTTCTAAAAAGTCAAAGATCGTCCATTTCTGACCGTGTTTCATGTGAGGTATGATATCAGCCTGTTAATAAGCTGTTGGCTTTTCCCTGCTTCAAACTGTCATCGTCATATCGGCCTTTAACTTTTTAACATCCCTTTTCACAGAAGAAGAAGGCCTAACCCTAACCCTAAGTGAAAGATCATGGAACTTTGTCTTCAAAGTATGAGGCCAAAATGCATGTATTAAGCTTCATTTGAAAGGGAACATCTTCTAGTTTGTGTTCAGCATGTGGCTGAAACACGACCTAAATGACATCAGTTTAAACTCAGTTTCAAATGTAAGTCTTAAACAAGTCGCTGGTGACCTGCTGGATGTTACCAGGTTAAAAATCCTCGGTCGACCTTGACAAATAAAAGAGATACAGTAAGCACCATGTTCCTAATCGGCCCCCTAGGCCTGCAGAAGGAAGTGGAGCAAACTGTTAAAAAGAGAAATCTGAGATCCATCACAGTGCCAGACAACACAGCAAAGAAAATTAACAAAAGATAACAGTAAGATAAAAAACAAAAAATGTGAATTTCTGATGAAATTCAAACATGAAGCAAAAGATTTCGAAGAACCTGGGAAGAAATGTCCACATGGTGTGGCACGTTACCCTCGATGTAAGAGTGATCCCACAGAGGTTAAATATCTGGAAACCATGATGGGTCAATCACAACTAAAGAAGCTTTTCAGATCAAACGCAAATCTGTAGCACGCTTAGCTGCTTTTCACTTTGCACTCCTCGAACACTACACGACATAATATAAAAGTCTCTCAAAAATGAACATGGTCGACTAAAGTTAATACTTGGACGTAACTCCAGGTCTCGGTGTATACACCCCACCGCCGCTGCGTATCTCAAAGGAAAAATGACAGTGACACAGCATCGGCCTCCTGTGTTGACGACTACTATTAATCCCCTTAGCTGAATGCAGACCAGCTTTAAACATCACGAAGAATGTCAGCGTTACATAGTTGTCCAAGCCACAACTGCTTACTTCACCTGCCTACAAGGGCATCAAAATAAAGGTTATAGTGACACAGATTTAAGTTATGGTTATAGGATGTTCTTACAGGACTATAAACTCCTATATGTGGGGAGTTCATCGGTCTGTATCCTTGGTTTTGACAGCAGTTCCAAGATGAGCCAATGAAAAGCTGAGGAGCGTGAATCCTGTGAACCAGCAGACGCTAGTGTGTCAGGTGTCCGGCTTGGGGATGATGTAGACATTGAGGTGACTGGGGGTGGGGGTGAGAGGCTGCTAGGTGAACCCGTACGAAGCGAAACGCAGCGGAAGTGTCCGTGACACGGCGGCCGGTGTGTGGTTACCGTCCACGCTGAGGGCCTCAACGTTTCTCAGCTGCTTTGTGTTGGGGACAGAGAGCTGCTCCATTCATGGACCGGACAGCTAGAAGACCCGCCGTAACTCGAGCATCTACAACAATTCTCTTCTCGGCCCCAGACCCCAGCTCACCTCGGACGGGTCTCATCTTTCTGCACGAGGCGTCCTGACTGAGCGGCAGCCATGTGCTCAGTCTGCGTTATCCTTGAGGTTTCAGCTTGGGGGAGGGGGTTATCCCAGGATATTTCACTGGCATCGAGAATCATGTGAAAAGAGAGTGATCTGTGTATCAGGAGGAAGTTGAAATAGATTGTGTTACACTTACGTGTTCCCGTAAAGAGCGTTCAAATCAGTGAATCTACTCTTAAATAAAAGGTCTTTTTGAGTCTCTCAGAGCATGTACACAAAATGTCAATCACACATAATAGCTATTTCTCTGCATTTCAACAGTTACATGAATCATCTTTTGTTGCCCTGCACGACTTCACTCATTTGCCGTTGGGTTATACAAGCTTCAGTTTGAACAGAACATGTTGCTTTTTCTCTGCAGTTTCCAGCAGACGCCTCAGAATGAGCGTCTACTAACTGACAGGAAGCCTCTCATGACTAATATTAACACTAAAACAAAGTGGCGCTTCTTATACTCCAATTTTCAAAGGGGCTTCTATACGTTGTAAGGGATTTTTCCACACACACAATTTCAACAGTTTTTGAACTGCAGGACTTTTTAAAAGTCCTGAAAACCTAGGATCCTCCTCTATGGAGATACAATTGTATCAGTGTTTTAATAAAACAAAAAAGGAACAACATTTCTGTGGTTCTGTGTTTGCCTTTCATTTTTTCTCCTCTCATTTCAAATGAGTAGGCGCCACCATGAAAAGGTGAAATCACACTTTTAAACCCTAATCATTGTCAAGTAACACTTGAATTAAACTGTGACCGCTCTTGAGGTGTTGTGTATGATACATTTTGATTGATTAATATAAATATTTAATGTAAAAATTCTTAAAGGTACAATATGTAAAATTTGTGCAGGTTATGCAGTGTTTGTGAGGTTTTTTTTGTGCTGGTTCATTTGCTGACATTCACCAAATCCATTTCTGTAGCTGTGTTGTACACTGCTGCTGCTGGAGCACTGGAGCATTAGCTGTGTTTCCATGAACCTGTGAAGCCACGTTGAAATTTTGAAGCTCACTTTTGTAATGTCCTGAAAAAAAAAGAAAAAAAAAAAAGAGACACGTTTTAGAGCCATTAAAGTCGGCTGTGTAGTGTCATCAGAAGGTGGTGCTGTAGTGGCTGCTTTCATCTAAAATGGCTGTGATTTTTTTTTCCAGAGGTGACAAAGGAATAATTTGTCCTCATCACGTTTCTACTACCAGCCATTACATGTTAAATGTTCGCTATGTCACAACATAGTCGAAGAAAAGTGTTTCAATTTCTCATTTTGTGCATTAACTTTCTGAAAAACCTCAAGTGAGTGTAAAAATGTTTTTTTTTATTTTTCTATTTCTTTGTGAGGTCACAGTGACTTTGACCTGTGGTCGACACAATCTATTCCGTTCATCTTTGAGTCCCAGTGAACGTTTGAGCTTTAGTTCAAGGCGTTCTGTCGAGCTGTCCCTGAGATATTGTGTTTTAAATGTAACGGGGATGGATGGACAAACCTTCTTATACAGATGCATGGACTTATCTAAAAACACCTTTCTAATGCAATACGTGCAAAATGCACATACACCTATTTTAGGAAACACAGCTAATGAGGCACTTGGGAATGAGCTTGACTGTCAATCATGTGAATGTTATCATGGCAACCGAGAAAATCAGGGAAGGTTCCCTTTTTTTATGATCCGTTCACACATTGGAAATAAAAAAGTGAGTGCATTTCTACACATATGTTACATATTGTACCTTTAAATGCTTTAAATATATAGACGCCAAGATTAGTCCCATTTTAATTGTAACTACAATTCCCCATCTAATGAATCATTGTAACTATAAAGTGGTTTTAGTTCTAAATCAATGTGCAACCTGTGCTTTTAATTTGGGAAGGTGGCAGCTGCTTTTCCTTTTTTTTTCCTCAAGGGACTATTCTCATTACATGATTTCTACAAACTTTTGTTTGAAATGAGATGTAATCTGCATTCTTAAACACCTAAATAGCAAAACGTGGGACTTGCACTGAAGATACAATCTTTGTAAATATGCAGGTCCTATGTGCAAAATCTATACTGCTGTATAAATTTGTTAAGCATGATGGACAGCAAATGTTTTTACATTCAAGGCTGAGAATTACAACCCTTTTTATCTAAAAAGGCTCAAGTCAGTTTAGTATCACTATGTTTTCATTCTCTAAAATTCCACAAGTCCCTTTAATCCAAAGCCCGGCAGCCTACTGCCTCAAAGGTCTGAGGAACTGCAGCGGCTTTTCACTTTAGGCACCACCAGTATCTCATCTCCATCTCGGATACTGTAGGAGTGAAGAGCCCGGCAGCCGCACTTCAACTCCTCAGGTCCCAACACTGAACACATCTCCCTGTTGATGTAGAAGAGCCGGATGCCGTTGGTGGGCAGCTGCAGCAGAGACTTCAGCTGCTTCTTGAGGTCGCCGACAGTCTGCTCCAGACGGAGGCTGACTGCCTCCACCCGCTCGCCCCAGCGAACGTCCACCGTGGTGCTGCGGGGGCTCAGGTCCACTTCTGCCAGCGGGGCCAGGTGACCATACTTGGACACAAGGATGTGGAACCTGGAAACAGGACTCATGTAAGATCACTGCAAAGTTCTGTTCTTTCTATCTAATTAAATTACAGTTACTAATCCTTAACGTTGGTGATTACAAAGGGGTTACATCCAGTTATATATATATTTTTTCAAGTGGGTAGCCATAGACAGTTGTTGGACAGGAACAGGGCAGGAAATTCAGCAACATTTTCCATCTGAAAAAAGAAAAGGCTCTAACATTAATACTCAATACTTTTAAATTAACAATGGAAAAGGATTCCGCTGTAAATTACAAACTTAACTACAACAAACTACCTCACATCTCTCCTGTCATTTAAATATGATATTAACAGGATGATCCAGTCATTATTTAACCTTGGATATCCCCCATGCACACACTAATGTTGGCAGAACTGGTTGGCACCTTTTAAAAGGAAAAAACCTCAAAAGGTCCTCAAACTTACTAACTAAATAAAGATTACTTTTTTTTTTAATTACCTGCTTAGCATCAAAATGCAAAGTTGGCAACTAGTTAAAGCGCCTATTTTATCTCAGGAATTATCAAAGTTATATGAGGAAAAAATAAGTTTTATTCAATAAACACTAGCTCTGGAAGTTTGGCTCAGCGAGCTTCCATTAATCCTAAAATCTTATTACCAGCAATAACGTACAAAAGCATGACCAGTACACAGGGTCAAAGTAAATGAGACCAGAATGACTCCTGGAAGAAGAAGTTTTGACTTAATATGTGTATTGAGAGGTTCAATGGAAGTCAGCTGAAGCCAGTACCTAGTGGCCATCAGTGGGATTACACTTTAAGATACTTCCAAAGTGGCTTCACTTTCAAGCCGTGGCGTTTGCCCCTTGCTACTATGTGGTGTTTTTAATTAACTGCTATAGAGACAGGTATTACATGCAACTGGTGCCCCCATCTGGACTGACAAACCCCCCAAACCTGACCTTTTTTTTTTTTTATTCTGTACTTTTTGGATATTCTGGTAGAGTAACTTTAGGTCGATGTATAATATGAATGACTCGATGGCAGAAGAAGCAAGCAGAGGCAGCGTAAAAGTCTATTTCTGCCCCAACTTGGAAACACAGAAACAGCTTGCGTGTGATCTAACAGGGACAGAACCCCTGAGTTCTTTGCCTCTTACTTGCCGTGAGAAAGCTCTCAGCCACCTCAGGGGAACGCGTGTTCGAGATAAGGAGCTAGGAACGATTAAATAAAATCCAGGAGAAAAGGGCCTGTGCTTTCAAAGCTACTGTAACAGCTGGGCCAATCAAAGCAATTTCCCTTCCCTCCCCAAAACTCCCCCACAAAGCCTGTCCCCCTGGCCTGGGCTTTCTGGCCAAAACTCGTGGTCCGCCCTGGGAATTCTACTCTAAGGCCGCAGTGTACAAAGTGCCATTCTAAGAGAAGCCATTTAGCTAAAAGGCTTCATTTAAAGGGGGTAAGCTGGGTATAATAGGACAAATAATGCTGCAGGTGATAACAAGCCAGCATTCCGATTGTCTTTTCCAAAATTCTTCCGTAATGGACGGTTAAGTAGCAGCAGAAACAACAGGTTTTGGAGCTAAAACAGACTATCAAGCCCTGATCTGGGTAAAGACCTCTTTTTGGTGATTTGTCCTACTCTAGTGTCTCATTTACTGAACTCCACTCCTCAAGTTGAAAGATGAACTGCTTAAAAAGTTAAAAGTTGATTTCCCTGGATAGTCCGACTCTAGAGTTTCTTTTTCAACCCGGTCCGCTCTTTCACTTCTTCCTTGCAACTAATCCTTCCTGTCCAGCCAACATTTCCTTCTTTACATTTCTGTCCCTCTGTTTTTTGGGGGTTTTTTTTAGAAATAGTTGATGCATTATCAGTTTGATTTATGATTTGAGGCTGAGTTTATAGTTACTCAAAGCCAGCCTGTGTCAGATGTGTTCATCTGAGAGGGCTGTGACCCACCCGGCAGGGCTCTGATCTCTAGGGGTAGGAAGGCCACAGCCCCATCCAAACGGAAAACGGATAGCGGAGTGTACCGAGCATGTCGGACACCACCATAACACCCACACACAGTCATGGTGATCCCTTACCTCAGTACATACACTGAGAAACTGGCCCCGGATCAAAACCACGAACATTCAGAAAACAAAAAAGAAAAAAAAAAAAGAAGCAACAGAAGGAAGTGAGATAAAGGAGCACAGAGACGGGTAAAATAACAGCGCTCAAATGCCCTCGGATGGCTGCAGGGAAGTATGACAACTCATAGCCGTGAGCGTTATCCCAGCTCCAGTGACGACAGGAAACATATCAATCTCTCAACTTAAGATTTGAGACGGACAGAGTAGGCGTATACATAAAAAAACTGCTACCTTGTGTATCGGTTTTCCAATCAGAGAATTCCCGGCACAAAGGCCTCATTGAGCAGCAGGAGACTGGTGGCATTGTCTCCCAAAGGTTAGTTTCCCCCAGTCAGGGACTACACCTTCCTTCACAAATCCCTCCCCAACATTCTGCTCAGGTTAAGTGGAATTCAGTCGGTGAAGAGTGCGGGCAATCATTTCGCTGCTGTCAAGGCCCTTAGGTGGGACTTCCAAAATGTATATCACACTGTAAATGTGCCGGAGACAAAGAGGGGGTTGTTGCTATTGTTACTAGTATCACGTTGCAGGTGTCCAGAGGTGAGAGCAAGTGTCTGTGGTGCTACATAGTCTAGATTTACACTGATATGGGTCATTATTGGCGGACATCAATTTGTATAGATGTGGGATCCTAGACGTCACATTTACATGACATTAAATGCAGGATTAATGGATGTTTTGACCATGTGGGGGCAGCAGAACATGATAAAAAACACATCACTGAGTTGTTTAGATGAATGTCTTTCCTACTTATACCTCCATAAAGCAACGTTTGTCTTCTTTGTCTCTCCTTGACAAAAAGTAGATTCATATTCTTTGTGACTCTGGCTGATCCTAATCAATTCTTAAATGTGAGATGAAATTAAGATTTTGCAGGCTGGAAACCCAAACCAATGAGCTAAAAGCTCTGTCTCACAGCAGCGTATTAAAACTGGCAGTGAAAAAATGATTTTGTTAACTGAAATAAAAATACAAATTTAAGCTGCAAACAGCGTGTCAGGGGGAATGGCAAAAAAAGGGCAAAAATTGCATATTGAGTCCAAAACGGCAGATTTCCTGTTGGGTTTAAAGTACGGCTCCAGGAGGCTTTTTTCTGCATCAGGTGATACATGTGCCTACGAAACGTGCTAAGTCTAGGTGAAACCCCATCCAAGGGCTTCATGTTTGAAACTCTGCAGGGGGCACTATCGAGCTATTTCTAACAAAACACTGAAATTTGCCACATTGCCAAAGCAACAATTTTCAACAACAATTTACCATTTTGATAACTTTTCATTGCAAAAGTCTTTAGATGAAAGACATTTAAATTTGCCCGGGTTAACTTTTTTAGGAAGAGGATTAGGGTTCGGAAAATAAAAAATGGCAGACTTCCTGTTGTGTTTAGGGTACGGCTCCAGGGGGCTTTGCATCTGGACCACCGAATTTGGTACGTTGGGGTGAAACTTGACCTAACTACAAAGGCCTTTAGATGAAACAGTCCAAATCTGAAGATGTCTATGAGCGAGACACAGTGTCCGCGTTACCATAGTGACTCACACATACCCGCTACATGCGGCAGCTCGAGAGAACAGAACAGAAGTGAGATGTACGCCTGGGAATAAATTATAGTCTAACAGATTTGGATATTTCTTGCCTTTCCCCTCAATGTTCTGAATAAAGGCTCAGTTAAGGCTTCGTTATACCCTCTGTCTTCCCTCTGTACAACCAAAGATGAGTTCTGATTGTATCATAATCCTTCCTAAATTATCCCTCTCTGAGGTTTTTGGCTCATTTTTATTCACTATGAGTTTGAGATTCACTGTGTTTGTCATTATAAATTTGTTTTTCTTTAGTCGTCTTGTTTTCATCAGTGAAAAAATGTCATTGATGAAAATTATTCGTCAGTGAAATTACCACTGTACCACCGCCACTATAATGGCAGTTTACTGTACATTATACCACTTATAACATGGCTACTTAATAAATAAATCAATTATTTAATAACAAATGTTGATTTTATTGATTTAAAACTGATCAGACGTTTGCCCATAGCAGCGGTCTATACTTCATAGCAACAGTCTGATACACGGAAATAACAGACTGAAAAATGCTGTCACTGACCAATCAGAATGGAGCATTCAGGGAAGCCACAATGACCCGCCTCTCTGTACATTATGCTTGGTGAATGCAAAACATGCTTCTAATATCTCCGGTGGGATTCTACTTTACTTTCTGAGATTGATAGAAGACAGATTTACCATTAAATACGTGTAATAATAAATGTGAGTATGTGTACCTCTCAGGGAGCTCCTGTTTCGGACAGTCCTGGTAATATCTGATGAAGAACCTCTCAGCATCCTCTCTTTCTCCATCAGACACCGCGCTCCCATTCAACAGCACAACAGAAGGCAGCCTGCAGGCACGGACGGCAGTAGAACGTTAGATAGAATCATTTAGAAGTAAAGATAATGCAGATTAAACTAACATATCCTATGCACAACGTGCTCTCACTGTGCTAAGAGGAGGCTGCGTCTCTCCTGGGTGGTGTAGTCCTGCAGCAGAGGGATCCCCTTCGCCTTCACTTCCTCCAGTTTTGGGAAGAAGTTGAGCCGTTCAATGTCCTCCCATTTACTAAGCCCTGAACAACAAAACATGACAGGCCATGGTGAGCAGGTGCAGTGATCACTGGGCTCTGTGCACACACTTTATTATTCCTCTCAGACCTGAGTTGTTGAGGTTGATGCTGCGCAGGTTTGGGAAGAGGCGCTGCAGTGTTTCCTGAGTGTCGTCCACAGAGCCCACGGTGTTGTTGGCCAGCACCAGTGTGTTCAGACTGGGGTACATGAGGCCAAACTTCCTCACGTCTGTCCACTTTTGGAGCTGGTTGTCTGTGATCTGCAGCAGGCGTAGGGACGAGCAGGACGTCTTAGACTGTTCCACGTTGCTGTAGCCATTCAGACAAAGGAACAGCTCCTCTAGTCTGGAAGGAGACGGACAGAGAGCTAATAAAGACTGACAAATATACCACCATATTGACAGAATCATTATTAATGCTAATTAGCAACAATTCAACTGCGCTCCATTCTTTTTTTTTTTTTCTATACATCTATAATCCTCCCTTAAAGCAGAATTCAAAACCACAGATTCACAACTAGACAAGCTAACAACTTGCAATGTTCTGAAAACCTGCCACACCAATGCAACTAGATGAATGAATGTATCATTTCCATGACAATGACTATTTACTTACATTCTCACTAGAGAATGATCGGTTTGACCAATTAATCTGTACCAATAGGATGTTACAAATGATTGCATCAGCAGAACTCACAACTGGAATTACTGACTTTGAGGGAAAACCACACCTAGAATCACCTATTTTGATATTCAGATTCATTAATGGCTTTAAAACTGATGTTTAGTTCAACAGTTATCCAGTATCTGATAAAGTCAAAAGACTTAATTAACTTAAAGACTTAATTTCCGATTTTTTTTTCAGGGGTGATGAGCCAATTTATCGGCTACTGGCTTTTTCCTGCTCCAAACTCTTATTATAATGGCCTTTTAAATCCACTATCAGTCAACCTCTAATTCTAAGTGCTGGCTTTTCAGGCTTTTTGTAGCTGCATCATTTGTAGTATCTCAGCCAGCTTGAGTCAAGTGAAATGGTTTCTTCTCGTCACAAATGTTTGGTCTGAGCTGGGCTTTACATGTCTCTACACATCTCTACATTTCCCTGCGGTTTGTGTTTGGGATAACTGGGAATATAAGGAGGAGAAAATTATATTAGCTGTTTTGCATCATCAACATGACATAGCAGTGATGAACATACACTGCAAAACATACTTTATTTTACTTGGTCAGTCCCTGTAACAGTACACACTCTTATTATTACACTGTGTTACAGGGGTAGTACAGCTGCTAACTTGACTAAATTCAACATTAGATACCAGCGTTCTAGTGTTCACAAGCAAATATACAGGGTTAGACAACTTTCTAGTTGACAGCTATTAATTATAACAGTGTAGACTATCATTATGTGTTTGTTATGACGTTAGAATTTCATATGCTCAATAACAGGGTACAGTTATTCCCCTATGTAGCTATTTTTTCCGCTACCATAAGGGATTTCAGTGCACATTCAGTGCAGCATCTGTAAATGAACAGCATTTGAACTACTGTAAAACCATCTGACATGATCACATAGGCAGAAGGGACAGTGTTTTTATGTTGAAAATGCCGTGGTGATATAAATCCTGGTATCGTTTATGGATGACTTACTCCGGTGTGTGTTGTGTGAGTGTGTGCACAGTGTCCCAGCTGACGTGTGTGTTAATGAGGACCAGCCGTCGGACCCTGGAGAACGTCTCGGCCATGCTGGGCTCCAGCTCGGCCCCGCTCAGAGGGTTCATGCTCAGATTCACGAAGTCCAGGTTAGGGATGTTGGAAACAATGGTGGAGATCTGGCAAAAGAAAAAACAAACAAACATAAACATAACAGTCACTGAAGAAAAGAGGAAACCAAAACGTACATTATTTATGTGCAATTAATGATGTGTTACATTATATTACTACACTGGACACATAAGATGTGTTTCTTTTGATTAGATTTTAGTGCTTTTTCTATTTGATATGAATATTTTTATGGTAGATTTGTATTTTATGATTGCTTCCATGTCATGTGACTCAGTCAGTCAATACCAAACTACACTGGAAAATGAGATACCTCTTTTTATTGGATTTTAGTGCTTCTTCTATTCTATATTATATTTTTGTGGAAAAAACAGCATTTTCTTCAATAGACTCTAGGTTATGTGATGGTGATTGATAACTAGTAGAGATAGGCTGATGAATCGGTTTGGATGATTAATCTGAGCCGATAAAACGTTTTACAAACTAACACTCTCAGTAGATCTATGACATTCGGCGATGGATAATATCAGGCTTTAAAAGATTTTAATTTCTGATAGTGTTTTTTTTCAGAGAGGGAGTGATATGGGCTGATTAATCAGATATCAGCTTTTTCCTGCTCTAAACTATCCTCGTATATATTCAAAAATCCAGTATCAACTGATACCTAGGCTTAGTTTTTCTCATAATTATGAGATAAGGGGTCTGATTTTTTCTTTTTGTTAATGCAATGCGCATCTGTAATATACAGCTACTACTTGTTCCATTCAACTCACACTGAACGAGTGTAGTTTAACAGTCCTGAGCTAGTTATCCTGAGTGGGAACAGGTGGGCCAGCTGGTGGGGGGGGTGTGGACCTCACCAACCAGCACCAAGCAGCCCTCCCCCACTGAGCTGATCTAAACTGTATAAGGTCTGCAAACATCAGGGAATAACGATGTTGAGTTATAGACAAGAGGACTCGTTATTAGACTGCGGAGCATGGTTTTTAATGTTCAAGTGTCTGGTATGAAGAAGAGTAATTAGTTCAAACTGTCATGTTTTAAGCAATTATTTTGTGTTTGTATTTTATCTAAAGCTTTTAAGTCCAAACGTGAATTTGTGAAGCGATTTTTTTTTATCCATTACTTTTGATGGATAGTTGATAGTAGTGACATGGCAGAGGTCTGGGTGCAAACTGTGACCTTCTGGGGTCTATTGCTGGCTGCGTAACCTCAAGGCCATGGGGGCACCCACACAGATTTATTCCTGTCCCACTTTTCATTCGCTAGTTTCACATCACAAGTCCGCTTGACTCCTCTCTATGGTTTGCAGAACGAGGGTTCACTACACAGGTTATCAGAGCAACCCTATAAAGGCTGGTTAATGCTGATGAAGTAGAGAAACTTTCTGTGCTCATACGTTCATTTTAGAACACCTTCATGATGTGCTGTGATAAGTTGTTTTGCTACATGACTGTTGACTGGTTCATTAGCTGCTACCATGTTGAAATATGGGCTAAAACCACTAGCACAATAATATGCTACCCACAGTTAGCATCACTGTTGACATATTACTCAGCGAGCTCTAACTCTGCCTTCACCACCAGACTCCCTTGACAAAAACATTTAACCACACAGAACAGTTGCTGGCTTAGCACTGTGTTAGGACCTGTGTCCACATAGCTTTTTTTTTTCTTTTTCTGGCAGAAAGACTAAAGATGTAAAGTAAAATTC
>JAPQRN010001512.1:19159-38913 GCA_037367275.1 Coranthus polyacanthus | reverse complement strand
TGTTGCTCTCGTCTCCCATTGATGTTGGATTGTTATTGGATATTCTGCATTCCATGTAAACACCATATCCCAAATATGATCAAAAACCAGGATAAGGATCTTTTAACTGGGATGCAGGTGCGTATGTAAACACAATCATATATCCTCCACAGTCCACACAGAGAACTCTCAGTCTTGATCAGGACTATCAGTTTCAAGCCAAACAGGGTCTGATCACCTTAAAGCGAACCCATCTGAGGCGGTTTGTTCTCGCCAAACGAGTGAGCTTCACATCCGGACTGTGTGTGATGTTCCTGTCATGGACCGTGTCTCGTTTCAGATATCTGCTGATTCTTACCTCTGATGTAGCCGAGACCAAAGGAGAGTCTGTTTTCAGCAACACGTCACATCACATGCCTCCACCCCTGCGGAGAAACAACACTGATGAGAACTCTGATGAAGAGGGGGGAAAAAAAAAAACCTCACACATGCATATATGTATAAAGACCTGAATGAATGAATGACATAAAAACCACACGGGAGGACAGAGTTGACTTTACACCCAAAGCACTGAAACTTACAAGAGTGACAAAAGAAGAGCAGAGCGACAGATGGAGTCCTGGTCGAGCCATGGGATCACTTCACAATATGGTATTGAGATTCACCTGCTGAGCCTATTACTAAGATGACCAAAAGTCTTTTAAAAGGGACTGACGAACATATGTCAGACTAATATGATATTCTCCTTTGTGGAGAGAGAACGTCCATTCTATCACCTTCTTTTC
Source organism: Coranthus polyacanthus (assembly GCA_037367275.1). NCBI lineage: Eukaryota > Metazoa > Chordata > Actinopteri > Kurtiformes > Apogonidae > Coranthus > Coranthus polyacanthus. The sequence continues at coordinate 38,149 of JAPQRN010001512.1, read as the reverse complement.
ATGCTTTCAATTACACTTAGTGGTTTTCCCCTACCGTTGTAAGACATACTGCCTAAGACAACAACTTTAACCACTCTGGAGAAAGAAACATACCATATTAGCCCAAAAAGAGTGTTGCTTTTCTGGAAATAAGCTTTTTTAAAAGCGGGGGTTGTCTATTATTTGTGAAATTGTTATTGTGTATTGACTTCATCAACGAGCTGATTTGTTTAGTGTTTCTTTGAGCTACTTTCTGAAAAGCATCATGATACAGGTCCAAAATTATGCAAAAAAGGCACAGATTTACTCATATAACAACAACAAAAAGCCACTACAGCACCTCAGTCGACCATAAACTTGGGGGAAACCCTGTTAGTGATCATGTTTTTTTGTTTTTACACTGTATAGAACTTCATAAACCTTCCTTAACGTATTCAACACTAAGGCCAAGCAGTAACTAAGAGCTGTTTTTTATAAAAGCTCAACCTGTAAAACTCGCGACCGCCCCTCGCGGTGTGTTTTGGTGACAAGAAAAAAAAAACAAACAAACAAAAAACTCGTTATAAAGTCGTTTTTCCAATCGCAAATACTTGATTTTTGCAGCGCCGAATCGAACGGCTCGTCGTGGATCCACTCTCCGTGGAGCCTCCCCCGGTGCCTGGACTGACTACGCGGTTGTCATCGCATTCACGTTAAAACAAACTGCTTTTCCTACACGGTCCTGCGCTCGAGCCGCGGAGCACGGCGCGTGCAGGCTGCGCGCACGGGTCCGAGGCCTGTTTGCCGTGATGTCGCTCGTGCGGAAACGTTAATAACCGAGCGCGGACATTTTTGCCAACGCCGGGAGGTCACGGTCACGGGCGTCAGGCGAACTCACGAGGGTAACGTTACTGTCAACCGAGCAGAAGCCCGTGCGCGACCGTCTGCCGTCCGTGCCAGGCTGCGCAGCAACGGAGCTAACTTTACCTTCGCGTCGGTGAAGGTAGCGGCATTTGTCGAACACCTATCGATACCTCTACGGCTGACGGTTAACGTATTCCGTGAGCGCAAAGCCTGGCGTTACTGACTGAAACGGAAGACGTTGTTGAGTGTGTGCGCTCACCGTCCCGGCAGCCCCTCCGCGGTGTTTGTTTTTGTTGTCCTTCGAATAGTTGACAGTTTAGGACCCGCCTCCTCCCCCGGAAATGACGTGGTTTAAATGTGTGGTACGTATACCTGCCGCTGCTGCTGCTGCGTGTTATTCAAATAGGAGGCAGGCGCATGAATTATCAGCTTCAAAACGTATATATTGTAATTGTAATTCCTTTAATCCACAAACACGGAAACGGCAGCGTCACCGGTGTCTGTTTGTCTCTTCACTTGAACATTTAGGTTGGAAATGCTTAAACAATGTTTGTCACTATTGTTTAAAAAATAATTATAATAACAGTTGCAGACGATAATTATTATTATCGCTGATGGACTAAGTAATTACTCGTTGCAGCAAAAAAAAAAACAATGCTAATAATAATACTGGTGATTTGTTGAAATGCATGGCAAACAACATCACTGACTACTTGTTTTTTAGACAGTTTACTGTTTTTTATTCATTGGACATTGGTCATAATAATAATAAAAATAATAGTAATGATAATAATAATAATAAGATGCCTGGAGACTAACCCCAAACCACAAAAGTTTATTAAAGACATTCTGATCCAGATCACGACAGAAGATTTGAAAAATGGAAAACACACCCATATTTATTACATCGATAAACTCCAGAAGGGACACGTTATTCAGTCAAAAAGAAAATGTGAAGAACAACCAACACGAAAAAAAAGTAATGCAAAAGTCACGCTTCAAAGGTATCGAACATGCCTCAGATTCTTAAAATGTCAAAGTCAAAATGATCATACATTGGATTTAACACAGTTCGATTGTTTCTCTTATCAGAATAGAAGCAGAACGACGCTGTCACTTCTACCCTGTCGGATTTTACATTTTACACAGAATGTTTGATCTCATTCTCCTGATTAAAGAGAGTCTGGTGTAAGAGTCTGGAGAGTAAAAATTGTAAAAACGTTTGGTGTAAGAGGGTGTTTAGGTTACATTAGACCTACCATATGCTGCCACTAGATGGCAGTCATGTATCTGATGTTTTACAGCAGAACACACAGCGTGAGAAACGTGCCTTCAAAAGACTCCTCTGATCTGTTCTTACTACAAACCTAAACGTTTAGAAGACTATGTTGTGCTTTCAAAATCTGCCTTTTTGTTCTGTTATCTCCTCTATCCTGGAATTGACAAATACAAAGCGACACGCGGAGTAAGTGAAAATACATACAGTATGTCTATCACTTATTGGGATATCATCCCTGTCTTTGAATGCTACACGTTGCCTCAGACTTGCTGTGAAAAACAGTTAAGCAAACATCCAATTTAAAATGTCCTAGAGCCCAATTCTGTTTTTCTCCTGTAAACTCAGCCCCCGAGGCCTCAAAAAATTTTAACAATCCTCTCTTCACAGCTAGGATAAGATGCTTTCAGAACTGACTTGAATTCAGAATTTAAAGAGAAAATACTAACAGTATGTTCTCTGTTAGTTGTTTATTAGACTGTTTACTTTGTGTCCTCAGTTGGTCTGTCCCCATTATTGTCCCCGCACGATATCTGGGGAATGGCTGTGATTAAACCATTAAAGTAGTCATAGCGCCCCCTACAGGCAAGACTGTGGCCATTTAAACACCTTGTTACGTCTCTAGTATTTTTGACTTTTCTTCTTTGGAGTTAAGAGTCCAAACCTCAAATGAAAATGTCCCAAACTCAAACTAAATGCTCAAATGTGATGATCTAGATTTTTATTGTTATGTGGAGAAGACGCTTAAACTCACTCATAAGGAGTAAGATTCAGCGTTTGCAAAATCTTCTAGTCTGTGACTAAAAACTCGTTGTCTTTTCACAGTCTTCTAGTGTACGGTGGACATGGGTCGACAGAAGAAACCATGACTTTTCTGGATTAAGGAAAGGATGTTATAAGTGATGTACTGGGAAACTCTCATAACTGACCTGGGGACAGTTAAATGAGGCTAATCCTCATGTTGTTATTTCAGCACTGGGATTAACATGTTATATATACATATATATGCACACACTGTACATTAGTGTTCAGTTTACTTGACATTTGTCAAGAGATGCGAAGAGTATTCAACACAGTAAACACAATACAAAACATGGTGTGAGTGTGAGAGCCATGAAGACCAATGAATCTAGAAGGAGCGAGGAAGAGGAACAGTGAAGATGGAGGCGTGGCTCCTAATCCACAATGATCCTGTGAGTCACTCTCAGTCCTGCTCAGAGCCAGATTAATCTACTGCTCTGTGGGACAAACACAAGCCAAACAGAAGCAACTGCGGAATCATTCGGACACCAAAGTTTGACATCCTTCATTCACTGGGTTAACATCTTTTTACTGGATTAACATCAGAACAATTCCCAGGACACAATCGGAGAAGCATGGCGCTCCTGAAGTCAGGCTGGCTGTGGAGACAGAGTGAGTATATGGAAGGTTTTCAACTTCAAAGTGGAGTGATACCTCTGCATCATGTCATGATAAGGTTCACAAACTCAGAACGGATATGTTTTATTAAATAACAATGTGTGGAGTCCAGTTTTTTCCACATTTTAGGCATAAGAGTTTGTTCAACTGCATAATACTGTCTGACCTCTAGTAACTTGTGATGGGTGACTGTTTTTCTCGTTTTCTCAGACTAAACAAATTGAAGAAACAACTGTATTAACAATGGTGATAAAAGGGATAAAACAATGAGCTGCAGGTCTAACCCGGGTCAAATTTTTAGCCAGACTTACAAGTTACCAAATTCTTGACATGTATCATCCCGTTGTTCACTCAAATAGTACTTTGGATACACAAGTGGTAAAATGTCTTGTTCCCACTGATGCTTGATTGGATTGACGATTTCCTTTCCTTTGACCACTTTTGGTTACTAACCACTGCAGACCGGGAACAAGACCTTCAGTTTTGGAGATGCTCTGACCCATTCATCACCGTCACAACTCGGCCCTTGTGAAAGTCACTCAGATCCTTACGCTGCCAAATTTGCTGCTTCCAACACATCAACTTCGTGGACTAAATGTCACCACTTACTGCCTAATATATCCCACCCACTGTCAGGTAGCAATGGAATGAGATAATCAGCATTATTACCACTTCACCTGAGAGAGGTCAGACTGTTATGGCTGATTGGTGTATCTATGATGTGACACTTTACCCTGTGACAGAACCCAAACTTAGCTTTACCTGGGTACCATATAATACTGTTGGTGTTAAAGCCCTACTGAAACTGTCACCTTCTGCCACCTGTCTGCTTTGCAAAACAAATCATGTCATTGCAGTTTACATAACACAAAAAGGCCTATGGTGCCACTAGAGGGTACTTTTAATCCTTTAATCATGGGCTGATGAAAGTCCCTGTCTGATTGGCTAATTAAAGCCCAACAAGATTGTCTATTGTTCCTACAAGACAAAAGAGTACACATACATTTGATTCTGAACAAATGAAGAACAGAGTTGTGAACAAGTCACCCAATGCAGCGGTTTGTGTTGATGTGTTTTCAAGAGGTTCAAGAGGGTTTTTGGACAACAATGGAGCATCCTTATCCTGTGAATCAGCCCGGTTTAGTCAGATCTAACAGATCATTATTGTATTTGTGTGGTTTGGAACTGGAATGTAGTTTTCTGAATTCAGGACATCCACTTCATAGCACATCATCCTCACGTGCAGTTTATCATTTCTCAACATTAATTCAGATGGATTTTGTGAGCAACAACATATATGTATAATGTCTTACCCCAGGACACTGCAGCACATTCTGGAACGTGAATACTAACTAGTACAAAGGTTACAGTTTCATAACAGCTACTTCTAATCCCATTAATCGTCCCTGGTCATGTCTCCTGGAGGTTTACAAAGACCAGTCAATGGGATAATGCATTCAAAGGACGCAACTACAGAAAGAAAACACAGATACCAGGCTTATGGTATTAACATTAGCTGACTGAAGAAAAGGCAAACTATACAATGTAATGTCTGACAGGGTGTAGATGTAGACACAGTCTTTTCTGTATTCGGGGGTTGTTTACGTATGTGTTTTCTTCTGGATCAAAGTCTTTAGTGAGCATGTTTTGAAGCCTCGAGTTTTGCATTTTGACCATCACCATCTGGGTTTTTTGGAGCCAGAAGTGACCATACGTGGACAAGAGGGTGGAGCTGGGGGTGAAACTCGCCAAGCTAAGGCTAATGCTACTGCAAACTGTCTGAAAACACCAACCATGATGATAATACTGTTATGTTAAATGCCACCATGTAGTTTCAGCTACTTAGTAAATGTTAATACATAGTGTTTGATAACTATAATGTCAACTCCACGTAGTATATAAAAAAAAATAATAATAATTAGCCGACAGACCATAGATTTTAATACAGATGCTAACAGTAGCTAATGTAATGTATTCAAGGAACTGAAGGTTTTAGCACTTAAGCACTGGCTTCATTTTTGAGAGTTCACCACTTTATCTGAACTAATGACTTTGATTTTAAATGAAGGATGCAGATGTATAGAGGGATCAAATACATTACACTTCTGCTGACAATATGCAGTTTACGTTACCTTACATTTGCTTTTCCCAAAGTTGGGGTCGGGACCCGAAATGGGCCACGGAGCTGTTTTTACTGGCTCATCAAAAGTTTTTAGCTACACTGAAGCCATTCAGAATGCAGAGGAATGACCCGTGCCCAGCTAAAAGTACTTATCAGTGTTAGAAGCAATTGTTGACGTTATCTTGCTATCCCTGGTTGACATTCTGACATTCCAGCAAAGTGAAGTTATTCAGATGATGACACATTTTTGTAAATTTGGGTCTGGAGGAGACAAAAAATTGATCTTTTGGGTCTTGAGCTGAAAAAGTTTGGCCTTACACGATCTTATCACCAGCAAAGGTCATAGAGGACTCGTCTGTGGGATCATCTGTATGAAATCATTTGAGTGCATGTTTTCACAGTTTGATGAAGTTATCCTCAGCCTTGGTGAACTGACACAAAATGACTCTGATTACTTACAGATGCTTACTGATTACTTAATGTTCCTGCTTCCTTCAAAGCCCAAAAGTAAACTGTGACATTGATGGTTTTAGCTTCCATCTTCAGACGCTGGAAGTTAAACTGGTGTGACCTCTGGATAGATGGGAGTCTTTGCTTCTACAAGACCGACCGCAGGCGAGAGCTGGAGCACCGCATCAGCCTAAAGACAGGATGTGTAGACGTACGGTCGGGCCTGGAATGTGGAGGTACAGCACATCTGACACTTTCAGTGGTATAAGAACTGTACTTCAGTTAGGAACAGTACTTAAATTTAAATTTGTACTTTATCTGATTATTGTCCTTATGAGCAGAACATTTTTTGTGTCCACCAGTGGTAGAAAAAGCCCTATACACTAATCATGGTAAAAACATTACATTACAGCATGACTCATCCATATGTTAGTCCAATCAATGGTGAAAGAACAAATACAGTGCATGTGGACTTTGACACACATACTATATGCTTCTAATAAAGATCTGTAACTGCAGGCATTAGAAGTGTTGGACGTTCAGTCGTTCAGTTCTCACCTGACACGAAGCAGTTTGCAGTGCATGCTATTATTACACTACTATACTATACTACTATACTACTACAATATTCAGAATGTTACATGTAAACAGCATTTTCTGTTTATATATATACAGATATTCTGAATTGGGCCTTTTTTCTGAACGGAGGATTTACTGAATAAGATATGACTGTGTAATGTAGTGGTCATGATGTTCACCTCACATGTCCTCAGGAGGTTTGGTAGACGGCACCGTTCTGGCACAAAGTCCTTCTTAAGAACCCTCTTCCTTCTGGTCAGCTGTCTGTGTGTCTTTGACACAAACATGCCTGTGTCAGAAGTGGGATTTGAACCCACACCTCCAGGGGAGGCTAATCCTCCTGTCCAAACAAGGACATTCCTTGGAACAAGTATTGAGTTACAAAATGTTGAACAAATAAATGGCTTTAGCTTTGTTGCTTTTTGCGATTTTATTTTGGCACAGTCATGTTCAGGCATTGAAGTAAATACTTTTGTGCCTTGTTACACACTGATGCATGCAGAATAAATCTATTGTCCACATATCAGGACATCATTATGTTTCAAAAACTTTGCTGCAGATTTCAGTGTGTTCTGTCACTTTTAGTCTAAATCTACTTTAGTTCCTCTACGGAAGTATATTTCATTCATGAAAGAAACATTTTTCAGATCAGTATCACGATATCGTTTAATGAGAAAATACCTCGTTTTAACATGAAAAATATCTTGTTATAACAAGAAACATTTCACAGTATAACGAGACACTGATCCTGTTTTTTTAATGAATGCCATTTGCTTCTGTACGAGTTGATTCAATTTTATGACATTTAGACGACTGAAACTAGAGTAAAACTAAAACATAAAATATATCTAAAATTAAATGCCATTTTAACTTGGCATTTAGCAAATGAACACAGCAGAAAACAGATTAAACTTTTTTTTTTTTGATTTCTTTCTTCACTGAAGAATCAATATACCAAGTCAAAAGTCCACTAGGTTCTTCTTTTGTCACATTGTACAGTAGGTAAGGAAAAACCGTGTGCTAAATTTTGTATGAATGATTCCTTTACCTGGTTTCTGTGCTGTAGATGTGACTCCACCAGAGACTAACCCCAGAGAGAATCTGATCGTGGTCCAGCTCAGAGACGGATCCACAGTGAACCTGTGCGCCAACAGCGAGGATGAATCCATGTAGGTACACTCCTGTCCGATCTGTCCCGCCTCTGCTGCCGCCCAACATGTCTTCATGTGTCTCCTGTCTCCTTTTCAGAGCATGGAAGCTGACTCTGTTAGAGACGAGAAGGAACCCGGTGAGTAGTCCATGCTCCTCTGACTCAGTGCTCAGTGACGCTTACTTCCGCTGCAGTCCTCAAAGCCTCATTTTCCATGTCTAGGTGTTCACGTATGATCCATATGATGACTCGTACCAGGCTGTCCCACTCAGCAACTATCGCACTGTCTACATCACACCCGGAGCTGGACCAGGTATGGTACCATGGTGACACGTGAAACAATAGCGAGTATCCTTTTTTTATGCCACTCTTTTTAACGATGTTACTGAAATGTTTAACACTGAGTCATTTCAGCTACTTGATAAATGTCAATACATTACATACAGATGTGTTGGGTTACAGTAACGTCAGCTTTGAGTAATATATAAATATTAATACACAGTAATTACACTTGCTGGCCTATTTTACTGAAAACACTGTGTCTGCTTCAGGTTCTCACCAGGTGGTTGTTCAGAGGGACCCGTTTGACGACGTCGCAGAGAGTGTGGTTCTGGGTTTAGTGGCGGGTATGGCAGCAGGGGTCGCAATGAGGTCCTTCCTCTTGATGCCCTTCTTCTTCTGCTGAGCTCGGCCGACGGCAGCGACACAGAGGCTCGCGTAGAACGGCTTAACCTAAGACTCTTTTGTAAAAAAAAAAAAAAAAAAATCCTTTTTCCAAACCTGCTGTGGTTGTTGTTTGTTCTCCTGTGCAGTTTGCCATGTAGACATCCTTCTGCTTACATATACAGCACACTAAAGGAGCATTTAAAGGACGTTTTGTATTTGAATGGTGTTTGAATGGTATCTGCTGCCTGCATTTTACACTGCAAACTTCAAACTGGTGTGCACTTTGATAAGTTTTAAAGACACTATTAGTAAATAAAATGAATTCACAAAAGCTTTTTTTTTATTTACTTTATTAGATTAGGAAAGATAACAGCAAACACCTCAAGTTCAGATCAAAACACAGTAAAAACACTTTTAGGAGTAAATTGTGTTTCTTGTATTTGTCATTATTGCTCATCTCCAAAAAATATTTTTGTGTTTGTGCTAATAAGGCATTAAACTGAACCTGAACCTTCAACCCTGACAACATTTATGGAGAAAATGTTTAGTTCTCATAATGATGCATTCACCTCAACAGAAACAAAACATGATGTGTTGTTGAGAATTCAACCAGTAAGAAAATAAAACTGATCTTTGACCGAAACTGACGTAATGAACACAGTTGGTTTTAAAATCTCTGAATGCATGAATTAGTTGCATTTGCCAAGTGTTTAACATTGTTAACCACTAACAATCATTCTGTTGTATTGTTTTCATAGGAATCGGGTGCAAACTTTAAACAGAAAAAAAAGATCTCTTCTTCTAATCACAGACATTGTTTGAAGAGTAAAATGGTGCCGTGTTTTGTTGGCCTATGAACTAACAGGTGTACAAACCAGGTCCAGTCTGTAAAACCGGGTCTCACGGGTCAGTTAGTGCCTCATGTTAACAGGTTTCCTGCTCCTGTCATTTCTTGCTTTGCAAGAAGCTGTTTCATTCAAAAGTCTCTTTTTCACGCTCTGCTTCACAAACTAAACAGTAACAATTATAAAATCAGTGGACATTTGCCTGCGTTGTTGTCTCAACTCTTTGCTCCTCCTGTTATGGACACACAGAGGTCAATGTTTGAAGATGCTGGAAATCGCCTTTTTAGTTTCATGACATGACATGTTTTCAATTCTGTGAATACATCAGTCCAGCCACAGTTTGACTGCTCAACGTATGTTTACACCATTTTACATCTGCATTTATTGGTATATTATTTCCTTTAAGAATAACAGCCGAAATGTTGAAGGGAAATCATCTATATAAAAATCAATATATAAATGTGGTTTCAGCCTGTTTTCAACTTGGGCAAGACTTGAATTTAAAATATCACAAAATGTTTTTCTACTCTAAGCCGAGGTGTAAAAGTTCTGAAACAAGATGTTAAAAGGAGAAGTGACAGTTCATAAAAAGAGCTGTCATGTAGTTAGATGTACAGTTAACACAGAGCCGCTGTTTTTGATCAGCACTAACTCAAAATCTAACACTCGCACCTTTGTGTTTTCAGCCTTGATGCAGCTGCAGCGTCGGATCAGATTTCCAATAAACAGGATACGTTTGATTACAGTCGTCCACGCAGGTTCGTCCTGTGTCGAGCAGCAGGTCATTTGATGATTGAGGAGCTTTTCAAATCTCTCATTCACTCATTTGGCACAGCAGTCACTTCAGTTCGAACTTACTAGAACTCTACTCCTCCTTCGCGTGTCCGTTCACCTGACCTTTGACCCTCGTGCCGTCGTCTCCCAGCTTCCCCTCCGCTCGGAGCTTGCGGATCACGTCGTGGGGGCCCTTCCCCATCAGAGCAGACGGGTGCCTGTAGGAGCCCCCCAGGCGGTCCCAGAGGGTGAAGTACTGGCCGTAGTTGTAGTCGAAGAACAGGTGGTGGTCCGTGTGGTGGGCCGAGCCGTTGATGACGCTGATCAGGGACGAGGGGACGCGGTAGTCGCCGTCGTGGATGGAGATGGTCCAGATGTTGACGAAGACGTACAGAGCCAGGTACAGGACTTTGTGGAGGGGGAACAGGAAGGGGTAGATGTGGTACGGGAGGCCCTGCAGGAAGCCGTCCACTGGGTGGAAGGCGTGACTGGCGAACGGCGTGGGGATCTTCCACAGGTGGTGGGGTTTGTGGAAAAACTGTGAGGACAAAAGAGTAAAGAAGACACGGATGAATGAGGGGCTGCAACTAATGATTACTTACATTGTTGATTATTTTCTTCATTCATCGATTAAAGCTGCAGCACTTGATCGTTTTTTAGGGTCATTGAGCAAAAATTCCATAATTACCTTTCAGCGTATTATAATTCAAGTGGCCTGAGAGGACACAGACCTCTGCATCTACTCCTATCCTGTGTTTTCAACTGCGCAAAATTTACACCCAGTGACACTCAGATTTTGTCTAATCACAGGTGTTTTCAGACGAGTAGGGAGTTAAATACATGTTTGACAGCTGTAATTATCGATTGCTGTTCAGACGTCCTCAGACGTGATTCTACTGCTCTAAAAGTGAAGCTTGGATGAAGTGACTAAACTTCAGTTGCTTTATAAAATATTTGGCAATACATTGTTCATCTTTTCATGGGATGGGCTGGGAACAATATATCATTCTACACCCTTTTAGATCTACTAGAAATGAGGAATCCCTGACACACTCACCTTGTAAATGAGCTTGTGATGCAGAAACCTGTGAATCCAGTAGATGCACATGTCCGTGAAGAAGAGGAAGGAGATCATGCTGAGGAAGAGTCCGGGCCAACCTGAAAATACGCCAAGCACACACACACAGACACAGATTCAACTGTCTGCTCTACAATTTAACCTACAAACCAGCAAATTAAGACCAATGCACAGAAACGTGGCGACGCAGTGGAACGTACCCAGTGGAGAGTCGGTGACGTTGTCGTACAGTTTGCTGTATCCTCTGACTTCAGCAAAAAACAGAGCCACAGTGGGGATGCTGATCCACGGCAGAGACGTCATCGCGTATTTGATCTCCCTCTGAACCTGATTCTACACAGCGACGAGAAACACTTCAATGAACAATGAAGACAGACGGGTCTGAAAACAGAGGGCAGCGGCAGTGAACAGTGAAGTGGTTCTGGTGACGATAACATCATCTGGTGCTCGATGTGAATGTAAGGCTTCATTTTTTTTGCAGCTGGACTGAACAAAGCAGTCAATGTCAAATGAAAACCTCCAACAGCGTGGCTGCTCCTGTTCTACAGAATGAATGCATTACTAAAAGCACAGTGGAGGTCTATTACTGCTTACACAGGCCAGGGTCTTTACACCTGCAATTTGTTCATATGATAGTATCAGATTACACAAAGGAGAATAGACGATGGAGTTGCATGAAAGACCAGTACCACTACCATTTTGTGTTAAAATGATAGATCGGTTAGTTGTTGTATTGGGGCTTCTGTGCAGGTATAATGTGTTAAATAGCGAGGTTTAAAAGTGCTGGTAGAAGGTTTGCGTGAAATGGTCAAAATCTCACGTCATCATCAGTGATTTCATATCCACATGACGGTACATATGATTAGGGCTGTGTGATGTGACAAGAAATATGATCATGACATATTATCATCTATCTGCCAAACTCAAAATCCCATATTTGGTGCTTGGTGGGTGTTAATTTTGGACTCTGAGTGAGCCAGTCAGGTACTTTTCATTCTTAGCCACAACTGTAAGTCATACACAGGTCATTAGAATGACAGTCTAACCTGTATATTGACCACAAATTGAATATTACTCGTATTACATTTTATCTGTGTTCACATTAATGTGTGCCCTCCTCATGGATGCAAAGTCCAGCTGAATGAGTTAGTTTATGACTCCAGTAACATATAATCACATCCAGGTGTTAACCTCTAAGAAGTGCGGGTGTTTCATCAGACTGTGGTCGAAGACAAGGTAGTAGCTGAGGACCCCCAGGCCCAGGTACAGGACAGCGGCCCCGAGGTTGGTCAGGACCAGCAGGCTGACGATCTGCCGCAGGGCCCCGTCCTCGGACCACGAGGTCGGGTACACGTACGGGGTGAGGACGTAACGGTCCGCAACGTCCAGCACAAGATCCATGATGGAATCTGAACACAGAGAGATGGGGAATTTCAAAGCTGTGAAGTCTTCGTGGTGGGAAAGGAAAACTGAAGGCTTTTCCAGACGAAAGCAGTCACTAGTTGCTAGGCAGATTTTAAATCCAGACTGAAAACCTTACTGTTCCCTCTTACAACCCAAGATGTTATTGCCATTGTATTTATATTAGTTATTTATCGTTATTCTTAGGTATATCTCTTTTAATCTGCGCCCTTTGTGTTGAATTGTCCTGTTTTAACTTTAAATTATGCTGGTTTAACTTGAAGTTGTGCTCTATCAGCTCTGAATTGTACCGTGTTAACTCTGAGGTGTGCTGGTTTAACTTTAAACTGTGTTGTGTGCCGCGCTGCTTTACTTTACCTGCTTCAATAAATAACTGTGAAACACCTTGAACTTGTACCTGAGTATGAACAGTGCCGTACAAATGAAACTACGTCTTTCCTTTAATCCAGACAAATCACAAAGTTCTTGTCTCATTATTATTATTTTGTTTGGTGCCATGTTTCATAGATGTTCTAATGTATCTACACTCAGACACAACGTACAGTAGCCTATATATTCCAAAACATCCATGCATTTTTCCTTTTGCAGATAATTCAGGTGTAGTTTCGTGTAGTTTGATTCATGACTGAACTAGATATGTCCCTCTGAACCCTGGAGAGAACCCAGGGTTTCATAGACCTACATGACCTTATATCAAATTCTATCAAAAGTGAGTAGAAAACAGTGGTTAGTATCTGTTCTGTACTGTTTCTGTTAACATGTAACATTTACATAAGGTAACTGTAACTACCTGGCCGCTACATATTACACAGTCATGAAAAGATTCGCTCTTTGTCGCGCTAACAGACTCTTAATCCTGTATTTGTAGGTAAGCTTCACTGTGCCAAACGGTAATATAACTACACAGACATATATGTAATATTTCTACAACATTAAATACACTGTACCTTGTGTCAGTGGCTCGTACTCCGGAACAACGGGGGCGGGACGGGCCCCGACACTAAAGGCAGCGACCGACCAATCAGTACGGATTTACCAATGACGCACTTCACGACGTACCCAATGAGCGCGCATTTCCCCCATCACGGCAGGTTTGTTGTGATTTCCCATTGGCCAATTGGAGAATCTGCTCATGGTGCTACAGAAACAGCGCTCGCGCCGTTAAAGGTGCTGCCACATCTGGAGCAGCTGCAGGAGATGAGAAGATGCGAACGTGGACACCTAACCTTCACACGGCGCCACTGGGAAGACCTGGATCTGCGAGAAGAACCACGACTAACAAACTACTAAAAGTGTCCGTTTTAAAGCATGCGCGCTACACACCAAGCAGCTTCTTCAGAAAGAAAAAAAAGAAGGTTAATACAAGGCGTTTTCTTTGTAAGATACTGAAATGCCGAACACACCAAGTTAAGCTCCTCAAAACAACAACAACAACAACAACAACCCGTAACATTAGGTCGGTTGTATCCTGTATCCATCCGTTTGTTACCAAGGAGTTTTTAGTTATCCTGTAATACCACAAGGTGTCGCCATTGCTCTACTCTAAAACCTCATTAGAGCTGGCTGACTACAGATAATTTGGACTATTACAGTAATTAGTAAATAAATATATAAATGTAAGGCTTACATTCACACGCAGCCAGATCAATTTCAAAATCAAATTAATTGCCACAGTGTGTGTCTTTGTAATCAGGCAGGTGACTGCGGTGGGTTTCTGTCTATACGTCTACATACTGAGGCACGGATGTCAACACGTTTGTCGACGTGTCAGTAATAGTTGCTTTAAAATGATTATTTTTCTTCCGCACAGTGTGATTTCTTTGAAGAATGGCTTTTATTTTCCTCACCTAACGCCTTTCCTGTTGTTTCTTTAACTGTTTTTCCTCTCTTTACTTTCACCACCGAATGCCAATTTTCTCTCCGATCGGTTTTCATTATGATGGTTATATTACTACTAGGGACGGCCGGACGTTTGAAATTAATCCTCTCTTCCACTCGCAGACCTTAAATTGCCACAAGGGGACCTCAATGAACTTTCAATAAAAAAGGTTTTGGTTTCCTATTTACTTTCAAGTTACAGCCCAGAGAAAAGCGCAGACAATGTAGTGGGAGCTGCTATGAGAATTTAGTCATACTTTTCAAACGCCAGGCCTTTAGAGCACCTCTGATGATGTAAGACACAGGTAAAACTCAGTCTGTGATCACTGTGCTGCCATCCTGATCAAATGAGGTAAAATGGGAATGTGGTGTTGCGGCTCGGAGCATCATACTGATGTTCAGGCTGCGCTCTTTTATCTAAATGTTCTCGTGGATCACACAGCACAATGACTTATTAATGCCTTATTCTTCGTGACCGTATTCTACAACTACTAGGCCGTTAACTAACAGTTTTCCCTTCAATAAACTCCTTATTACTTCTTATTGATAGAAAGTAAGGACGTTGTTGAACGTGTTTTGGATATGCTTCGCGCAGTATGGGCCTTATTATCTCCTCATCCCCCTTACTACTGTACAGATGATTATGGGCGCGTTTTCTAAAATGTCGGTGCGTAGATCTGGTTCTGTTCTCGGCAGTACTAACAACCTCGAAAACAAAGTGTGGAGAGAGGTCTGGCTCTGTGAGACTACGAGCAACCACGTTAAGATGACGACATAACATAGGGCTGGTTGATCATGGCCAAAAATGTTATCCTCGATATTGATAATTATGACAATATCGAATATCAGATCATTATTTCTTTCCAGTTTGAAGGTTCATTCTTGGTCTGGAGTGAAAGTTGAAGAAACCAGATGGTTATTTGTGGTTTTAAACTATTCTTTATGGTCAGAACGTGACAAACACTTGGCAAACAGTTCAGAAATCTAGAGGCGGAGCGTTCAACAAAATAAATCCTAAAGGTAAAAGAAAAATGTATATATTTACCACAATGTAAAAATATTTTGCAGTAACGATAACTATTGTTTTATAGCCCAGCTCTAATATAACACGAACGTAACAAACCTATCATTACTGCTATTATTATTAATATCCTAATGCCGTCTCCACCTTTGGTAACCAGGTCTGGTCTGGTGGCCACAGACCAGAAAATATTCGCCAAAGAAAAATATGTAATGCTTTATTAGAGGCTCAGTTCATTAAAATAATTGGGACGGTCTAAGTGAACCCGGACGTGCTTGCTGGGTGCATCATGCTGGACAGTCAATTAGCAGCCGATTGCGTAGGTAACGTCTGATGATGTGACAGCGTGATACATCAGCGCCCGTCGGTCTAAACCTCCCCTTCTTAACACACAAACTGCCCTCCTGCCTGGACGCCTGCACCGCCAGCAGCCTCACAGCTCATTCTGTGAATACCATCCAGGTGCACTGCATATAATACGTTTTTTAAAAAATTATTATTCTATGTCTTTATTCCAGCAGGCTCTTCTCTGCCTCCTCACACAGGTGACATCAGTATCAGCAATTAACTCGGGAAGGCAGTCGCTCACCTCTGTCTTTTCTCTTTCAGTTTCCTCATCACAGTTAAATAGACACAAAATAACACCTTGAGCACAAAACTGAGCGTGACTGTGGAAATACCGATGTGCCTTAAGCCGGGTGTACACCGTCTAATTTTGGCCTGTCCCAGACGAAAGATGAGAAAATGCAACATGTAAGTTTAAGGAGCTAAAAACACTAACCTCAAGCTTTCTTTGCTTTCTTTTCGTGTCAAGTTGGCGTCTTTTCCCAGAGTCATGGCTGGGTCGCAGTCCTCGTTTCCCCCGACTTCATGGTACACATAAATACCACTACTTTAATAACAGCGCGGCCATTAGCTTAACTTCATCGTTTAGCAGCACAGGTAGACAACGTGCGACGAATTCTTCCACTATTTCTATAATCAAATACTAATAAGAAAAGTGATGTGATAAGACACTACTTAATACCCAGACTGATGACTTTTTATAGTCTATACTTATTGTTTCATGTGGTGACTTAATAACAAATATATTCACTAAGAAATTCACCACCTCACTGGAAGCAGCTTCATCCATCTTCGTCTGGAGTTCTTTCATTTCAAGGAGGAGGGTCTTTTCCTCCTTCCTCTCAGCTTTAAGCTGTTGTTTCAGCTCCTCGTTCTAGACTCCAAGGGCTTCGTTAGCCTCGGTGAGAACTCGGAGCTCAACCTCGTCCATCTCATAATCGCTCATAATCTGCTTTAGTAATATTTAATTCGCTATGTTTTATTCTTTCTCCACATCCAACAAACACAAAGTCATTTTCTTAAGCACAGTCATCCTTGTCCTCAGGTTACAGTAGGAGGTAACTCTCAAATGTACTAATCATTCAGTCAAACAGGACCCCAGATGATGGTCAGATTTTAAAGAGAAGTATTTCATTTCATAAAACAGAAACGTATCATACTATTACTGGAAGAAGCTGCAGTCAAAATGAATCCGGGCAGTGGGTGATTTGTCTTCACTCTTTTATCTGCTTCCAGGAAATATAACACACATGTAACATTCCATTCATTTTCCTTATTAGAACAGAAGAAGAGTGTTTTCTGGAAGAGGTTATAAATGTTGACCTCAAGAAAGACATGTGACTATATATTGCAGTACCAAATTAATGCTAACATTAGCTAATGTAGCTGGTTCACGCAAACTGTCTGATTGTTGTAATTAAATACTTGTAGATTTAATGAAATGTTGGCGTAACAGAACCCTTTGACAGTCGTGTTAGTATAACTTTTCAACCACAACTACAGTAAAGCTGTCACTTCTGCCTCAGCAGCCGAGTTCGCCGTCACTCAATCTCGTTACATCTTTTACCATTTATTTCAAGGTGCGGCCGCTTTAACAAGACGTTAAAGACGCAACGAGACGAAAAAGATGCAACAAGACTGACATCTTAAAATGGCGCAAAAAATGCATCAAGACAAAAATGATGTAACAAGATAGAAAGGACATAAAAGGCATAACAAGACAAAAACAAGGTAAAAGCTGTAAAAAAAAATTATTAAAATGACTTTAAAAGATGTAACAGGACAAAAAAAAATGATGGAAGAGACACAAGAAGCGAAAAGATGACTTTCAGAGACCGTGTTTTGACACTGGAAGAGAAAAAGAGTAAAGTAAAAATGTAGATCTATAACAATTCATGACATATTTTTGTACGTTTGGATCCCAAGAAGACTCTTCTCTTTTGGGTCTTGATCTGAAACAGTTCGGGAACCACTGGTACAAAGTGTTACCAGCTAGTGTAACAACCATACTGGCTGCTATAAAATGTACAATTATTGTTGCTCATTAAATACCGAGTGTTTCTGCATGGTGTGTAAACCGACAGAAGATAAGGAGTGGAGCTTGAACACCGGCGTCACGGCCAGGAAGCAAGAGCTGTGATTGGTCAGCTCTGGCTGCTTGTGTTTATTCATAAAAATGTCTTTTTCTGAGTGTTAAAGTGTAGAAAACACTGCAAGTAACACACGTCTCCACTGCAAGCCTCGGTCACTGTGATTGCTGCCCTGTCACTGTGAATTAAAAACAAAGCCTTTTTAACATGGTGGATGCACAATGGTGGTCTCCTCTTCTGTGATAAAACTAAGTACATCTGGCCATCATCAGTCTACATTAAGCCTCTCTGTGACTGAGGAATGTAAACACTTACTGGTGGGAATCAAATCAAATCAAATGTGGATGGATTACGTAGAGTACATCCATCCAAGTGCCACATCAGTGTATGAAATCTTCTGCTAAACTATAAATCACAATCTGCGTCACATGTATGGATCCAACTTTAGTATTTAGAGAGAAATGCATCATTTTCTCAGTTTACTACATGAAAACATTTTTAACATGTTCGGTTCTGTGGCTCGAGCGTCTAATGCTTTGGCTGCACTGAACACAGAACATATGTGGACTGTTGGTGGTACATATGTTCCTAGCAAAATACATGCAGACAAGGAGATCCAGTGGTCCAGTGGGTCATTCGATCTGCTGGTTCAGTCTCTCTTGTCAACTTGTCAGGACACAGATGACAGGAAACAGTAAGTCGGGCAAACCCTCAAAAATAAACTGCCAATAAGCTAGTCACTTCCTGTATATCACAGCACTTTATGACCCATGTCTGGGTAAAATGGCTGCTTTTTGGTTTGTACAGCAAATCTTCACAGCACATTTGCAGTACGTGTGCGTTCTTCCCATGCTCAGTGTGGCCAGTCTCATTGATTAGAGTGGAAGTATAATGTCGTGTAATCTGCTCTGCATAACTTGTGTGTTCAACCTGAAGAAGGTAAATGCCTCTGTGTGTGTATTTCAAGATGTAAACTGTTAAAGTGAGATGTTAAACACGATTAGCACATTAGTGTGATAGCATTAGTTAATGAACCTATGACAGCTGCACAGC